>JAOPJM010256382.1:0-12338 GCA_027124095.1 Muusoctopus leioderma | reverse complement strand
ATATATATCTGTAGTATGTAATTGTCATTACAAATTGTTTATTCATATAATTTTTAACAATTGTTTTATTCAACGAATACACACACTGTCATACATATAAAATTCTTTCACAGTGTGGTTTATTCTGTAAATATATAAACAAAGACAATACTAATTAGTGTTCACTTTTGTTTCCATTACGGAACTATTTTCACAGATGTAACAAAAACACTTGGATATGTACAAATGTTGCAAATATCCACTTTACATACTGAGAAATATAAAGGTTTCTATATTTTGTCTAAATACATAATAATGTTATTGATGAAATATAAGCACACAATAAATAATAAATAAATGATACGAGTAACTGAAAATTGTTGGTCATTCGTTTGACTTTTGACTTTAATATATTTCAGGGTATTTTACTGCCGTATATATTACAGCAGGGACTGGAGGGGGGAGGAAACTGGTGGAGTGTACGGCTGCAGCACGAAACCGCAATATGTGGCGAGGAGTGGTGGTTGTGTCTGTGGTCCCCGACCCTCAACCATGAGAATAGGAATATTCATTCATTCATATATTACAGCATATCACACAATTTATTAAATCCGATCAAGGCTTGGTAAGGGAAGATCAGCCCTGAGGTCACTCAATACAATAAGGAGAGACCGCGCCCTCAGCAAAAGCATCAAGTTGAATCTTCTGAAAACCCTCTTCTGGCGGTTAGCATTATATGGGTGTGAAGCAGAGACCTTAAGGGTGGCTGACACCAAGCGACTGAGGGCGTTCGAGATGATGTGCTACATGTGAGCATTGGGGATTAATTGGGCAGCCCGTAGAACAAACGATTCAGTCCTGGAAGAGATGAGGGCAGAACGAAAGCTGGTGACGATGGTTAGAAGGAGAAAACTGAAATATTTCGGCCATGTTATCAGGGCCCAAAACATCTGTACCCGAATCCTCGGGGGTTGCGTGGACGGAAAACGGGCTCGCAGGAAACAAAGGCGAAGATGGAGTGATAACATCAAGGACTGGACGGCGAGGAACCTGGCGGAGTGTGCGGCTGCAGCGCGAGACCGCAATGTGTGGCGTGAATTGGTGGTTGTGTCTGAGGTACCCGACCCTCAACTATGAGGATGTGAATATTCATTCATTCATATATGTCAGCATATCACACAAGAGCTAATGTGAAACCTATATGCGTTTGCTTGACTTGCTAGGAATAGCAGCCAAATTGCCCTCACATCACGCCCTACTGAAAAACAGAGAAAGTACACATTAGATAATACAGTTCTATATACTCCAAAAAATAACATGGAATATATCTGGTCATAGGTCTGTTCTTTCATAGTTGACCTAGGGCTAAAGAACAACAATAAAATATAATAGCTGCCTATCGCAGGCAATTATTTCATCTACTGCCGAGATTTTTAGTTTACATTCACTATTGTTGATTTGAACTCGGACCGTATACACCTATATACTGTATGGACTATTAAAATAATACATAAAATAAACTAAGGGAAATGATGTACAATGTTCCCTTACCATTGTATCAGTAGAAATATATATTATATCACTAAGTGTTGGAATATATATTTCTAAACTTTTAAATATTTTAACTCTAACTTAACTATTATATATTCTAACATTATATTAACTACAAAAACAACCTTAACTATTACATAATTTAATAAGTTAACTACTAAATCTGTTGGCGCAAAACTTAACTATTAATTATGTTAACACTAATTACTTGGCTATTACAACACACAGAAAACAAAATATTTTTAAAATTATTTATTTTTATTTTATTTTGTTCTAGTTCGTTTTAACTAAGTGACATTTTGTATTTTAAGGCAATATGTGGTGTTTAACCCTGATATTAACATATTAGCTGTGTAAATAAAGGTAAGTAGCCTCTAAGTAGCGAGTGGTCACGAAAGACGTAAAATAATGTTAATCATTCACTGACATTTTCTTTTCGTTGCAGCATAATTATTTCTAATTCGTTAGTTAATGGTCGATGCAAAAACATATTAACACTACCTTAATTATAACTGAATATAGTATTATAAGACGTATTAATGTAGGATTTCATGTTGTTATATATTTAACAAAACGTGAACGTTGATGTGGGGTTATTTTATGGTTACAGTACCGGAGGGTTTATAATCTAATTTGAGAATTTCTGTTATTCACATCAACCGAATCTCTGAGACAATAATCTCTCTGTTACTCTATCCTTATACAAGTTGTATAATTGACATCAACATCTCAAACAAACGACGAGAGTTTACGAGACAAAGAGAAGTCTCAGTAACCAGTGAGAGATGCATATAAGCCAAGGAGGGAGCCCATATGCTAGAAATTGTAGCTAAATCTCCCTAAAATCACACCATACTGTGTTAAGAAGAAGGATGAAATGATACATGGGATATGTAGTCCACCGTTCACTATATCTAAAAACAAGAGACTGAATTGTCACGGGTGGAGCGCCTAGGATCATAGGTTTTCCCAATCACAACCGCCTCAGAGCTTAAAGCAACAACATAAGAGTCCTACAATGAAGTATTGCTCCCAGGACTGTCCTGCTGCTATGCTTCTGTGTATCCAAGACCGCATAAAAGCCAGCCCCCCCCCCCGATTATCATGGTGAGCTTTACCAAAATCCACCAACCTTTGGCCCATATATGTCCTATCACATCAATCTCTCTTTTTTACCATTACTACAGTAACCTCTCCTCCTCGCAGCTCGCTGGATTCGTTCTTTCTCCACTTAGGCCCAGCAGACTAACTCGTTTCTCCCTGTTTAGTCACACGTAGTGGGTACCCCCAACACTAGATCACACACTAACCAATCCTTCCTTCACAGATCGTCATCCATCTGGAATCCTCTCCCTGCCTATGTTATTCCTGTAGCCTGTAGTGGTCTACTTCACGTTGCTAAAGAATAATATTAACCACATCGTCAAACCGATCTCAGAGAGCCTGTGAATGCTATGGCCACACCTTGGTCATCCGACCAAAACATAAGTATATATATAGGTAAAAATCACATGAAGTCTAAACCCGAATAAAATAAACGATACAAACAAATATATATGATATCTTAACACAAACAAGACACCACCGCACAGAATCCATCATCAGTTGCTCACCAGAAGCAGTTTGAACGTCTCTGATCAAGACTGCTATGAACTCTGGCCACGTCCGCAATATTAAAAGATATTACGAGGATTCTTGGAGGTATACAGGAACGAAACGGACGAACACGAGACGAACGAGAACTAGGTGAACAGAACAGAACACCACAACACAACATATATATATATATATATATATATATGTGTGTGTGTGTGTGTGTGTGTGTGTGTGTGTGTTTGTACGTTGTTTATATATGTTGTGTGCATGTTAAACCACTATTGTTTGTCTTGTACATATTTTGGCCCATTTCCTATCCTAGCAGTTCGACGTATAAAAGTAGATAAAATAGGTCCCAAGCTGAAATGAACACTGCTGTCGATATGATCGGCTAAGCTCTTGAAAGTGGTGCCCCAACATGGTTGCTGTTTAATATCTGATACCAGTAAAACCATATATACAGTGGCTATATATGGTGCGAATCGTATACGATTAACATAGGAAATGAAAATGACAAAAGTAACTCTTAAAAGGTCATAATAATATATAAATTCCAGTGTCGTTGTGATAACAGGTATCTGACATATGGAAATGTATTGACTATATTTCAGGCGAAGTCTTCACTCCCGAAACGTTAGAGTTCCCTTCTTCCCACGGCATAGAAACTTATTCAACCTCACACATTTCACTGTATATATATGTGTATATATATATATATATATATATATATATATTGTAGTATACCAGAACTTCCCTCAGGATAACCTCGTCCATTATTTCTGTGTGGGCAAGAAGTAGACACTTCCCAGAGGGCATTGCCTCTGGGAGGAGCTACGGAATCCTTTGTATCGGTTCCCGCCAATTCAGGTCCTTTACTATAAAGGGCCCCGCACTTGAGCTGACCACAGTTAGCCAACGGAAATCCCGACACCGCGTGTCGGGCTTGGTTAGCTCCCGATGCGCGCACGCGCGCGCATACACAGACAGACACACACACATGAATACATCTATCCTTGTCTCTCACCCTTCGACCTCTCTCTCCACCGACTATGCCGACTCCGCTTCGCCCACTCGGTCGACTGGAACCCAGTCAGATTTATCTGACCTGTAGTATCGGTTTCCAGTCCTACCATGGCCTAGCGTTGAGGATTAAGTTCAGGAGAGAGTCGTCACGAACACACTTACACAAACACGCTCACAACATCGCACATGTGTCCCTTTGTATGTATTGTTTACCTTCTTCGTAAACCATGTTTAACTATGTAAACCTGTCGTTCTCAGACCAGTTGTCTGAGAACTTACTACATTGTAAATAAACCTCTATTTATATGTAACGCAAGCCTTCACTCTTTCTTCATTCTCGCACACTGCTACTTGTTACTCTTACCCTGTCCTTCTCTCTCTGTGGCCGGCCTGACATGACAGCGACCTTATGGCTATCACCTCCGCATCCCCCACTTTCTGGGGACAGCAGCGGCTTATAGATATATAGATATATATATAGACGCGGGCTGTAGGACTAGCATCCCTACAGTCACGAACCAACTATCATATAGATATTGACTGGTGAACGATTGTCGTTCACCAGTCAATATCGATTTGCTAAACATATATACCCATGATCAACTGTAACTCTCTCCTATATATGACTTAAATACTCGCAAATACGTACTCAACTAACTATAATATACACGCACACCGTTCTTTGAACTTGAATTTATTCACTTACAACGCCACTCTCTTACTTTGAACAGATCGGCACATCTGGTTTTGTACAATAACTGTTGACTATACTTATCTACCACACCACTAACCCTTTGATTATCTTTATATTTCTGGATTATTTAGCATTCCTTGATTGTATTATATTTCCTGATCATTTTGTATTCCTGTATTACTCGTCTTATTAACAACCTCATGTTTATATTTTTTTCTTGTCGGTACTATCACCATCCTTATTAATATTTTATCACGTATCTATTAATTGTATCCACTTCTACACCTCTCTCATCTTCATCAGGCCACCTCAATCACTTTCCCTATCAACTAATGTATTAATGTATATTTCATTAGCAATCTTAATTAATTCTTTATGGGCTTCCTTATTTCCCTGACACTGTTGACCTCTTATCTCTCTAGGCATCAAAACTCAATATTCTTTCATCTTAAAATATTTTCATTATGCTAAATTGTATTAGCTAGTATTATATTTTAAATTTTATGTTACACGTTGTATTTCATATTTAATTATTTTAATTATTTTAATCATCCTTGATAACTCTAAATTATTATCTTAATTATTTAAAATGTTTTAAATAATTTTAAATGTGTGAAAGCTTCATATACAATTTCACAAAGATAACCTAAAAACAATTTTCGAGTCATTTCGAATGTACGTAGTCATCCACTGACATTGTGTATTACACACTTTCCGCCTCCAGTCCCACCCCTATGTTATTCTATTCTTCAAATCGAACTGCTTACACACCCTCCTTCTGTTCTCCTTTCTCTCTTTCTCTTCCTTTTCTTTTACTCTCCTCCTTTCCCTTTATTCCCCCACACCTCCCGCCTTCACCACCACTTAATCTCCCTTCCCGCATTCACCACCACTAAATCACCCTTCCCGCCGTGTCCCTTCACTCTCACCCATACATGTATCAGTTTGTTCTTTCCTCTCCTCACTACATTCTTACTTTATAACTCCCTTAATGCTCGTCTAATTCTTTTACTTTGTCCTCTCCCAGTAATTTGCACTTTCCCTCCATAAAACCTCCTACTTTCTCTCCTTCAATATCCTTGTTTCATCATTAACACTCCAACCCGTATTTTCGTCGAGTTTTCTTTTCTCTTTCTTTCTTTCGTTCTATCTCTCACATCCATCTCATATCCACACTTATATTCTCTTGGTAATCGATCCCTTGATTCACCCCTCTCTTTCTTGCTTCTTTCTTATATTTTCATTCGTTCTTTCTTCTACATATATCCACAAACCCTTTGAGGACACACACACACACATATCTATATCCCTAGAAACAATAGTAGAAATATATTGGCCATTTTGTGAGGAAACGATGCATTAGATATACCTACTGTTTGTAACATTGAGTTTTCCCTTATTTACAACTTTATGTAGTTCTTTATTATTTGTTCTGGATTACTAAGAACACACCATCGGAGTTTATCCCCTCTCTCTCTCTCTCTCTCTCTCTCATCCCTCTCTCTTGTACCAACAAGCAACAACGTTGTAAAGTACTCAATACTCAAGTAGAGTATTGTAACAAAGAAAAAGTAACAGCTAACACAAAATAGCTTGGAGTTATCTTACTCAAGTTTCATAACTCCGACTTCAAGGATAACAAGAAATTTTATTTAAAACCATTGCTTATATATGATCAGTAGTTATGGTAATTTAATCATATCAAAAAGATGAAAATGAAAACTAACGAGCCACGAGGATTCTTATAATTTTTCAAATCCGTTAAAGATGATGGTTTTAAAAAAGAAAATATCCTTGAATGTATGTTTATTTCAGGATAAACCGTTAATTAAAGTGATCTACGAGGTATATATGAAGATACATTAATGTAAAAATATATAGTGAGATTTAATTGAAATATGGAAAACTATATAACTGCTAGGAATCTTTAGTTAAAATAAAATATGAAATATAACGTATGAATAAACCATAAGAATTTCTATATCAACAACAATACAGACCAAGTTGAAGTCTTGTAACGTCAAAACATGTTTCAAATATCCGCTTTAATACTTTATTATTGTTAACTGTAATATTTAGTAAAAACAATTGAGTAAATTTTAAACATTCTTACCATTTAGGATACTATAGTTAAAGTACTTCATTGGACAAGTGTGAGATCAAATGAGGTTACTTTAAAGAAAATAATATACCAGAGATTAAATGCATAATACATACGAATGGTAACAATTAGATTAATAGATTTAGGAAATATTCAATAAACATGAATTTATATACCTTAGCACCAATATGAACAAAACGTAAGTGATTGCAGGGAAAGTTTATGAGTGTATGTATGTATTCAATATCATATTATATTTTATTTAGTTAATTCATTAATTAATTCATTTTTAACGGCTTTGAAAAATCATAAGAACCCCCGTGGCTCGTTAGTTTTCATTTTCATGTTGTTTATAAGATTAAGTTCCCACGACTACTAAGCAATGATTTAAAATAAAACGAGTCGCACGTACGCCGCAAGCCCACCGCCGGACGGGCACTCTCCGAGTTCGGGTTCATGAAATTCATTTGATTGCTGTTTCACAATGTCGCCCCAACCTTATTTAACCTTGGCTTGGCACGCACTTGGTGACACCAGCGGAACTCGTGTCCGCTGTTTACGATATATGTCTGAACGAGCGGTGATTCTTCGAAGCTCGCACCTCGGTATGTAGCAGTGATCAAGGGAAATAACCCAGAAACGTCGTCTGTTGCTCCGAGGCTGCAAGCGGAGAGGAGTTATCTCCTCGTTTTTACATATATCCGTGCTTTTAGCACACGCCTAGCAGAGAAGTTTCTCTCAGGCTAAATTCACAGCTGTTTTGCTTTTCAACGAACGCATATATTTTTCAAGATGCATAGATGAAATATATATATATATATTTAAAAATAAAACAACAAAAACAAACTAAAAATATAAATAACATAAAGTAAATAAACAAACAATTATACACAATTTTTTCAAAATGTCATGTTGTTTATCCTTATTTTGCATAGGATTTAAACAGTGATAAATGGTCAATTAAAGCGGAAGACTAAATATTTCTTTGTAAATTTGTAAAATACAACAAACAAAAACATTTGAAATCTGTTTATATATTTCAGAAACTGATTTTTATAATGGTTTGGGTAAGGGTGATGGTGGTAGTAAAGATGGTGGTGGTGGTGGTTTTGGTGTTGTTGTTGTTGGTGGTGGTGGAGTTGATGGTGGTAGTGTTGGTGATGGTGGTAGTGTTGGTATTCCGGCTCAGAAAGAAAACATACGTCTAGAGAACAAGTCTAACATTCTTTGAAACACATCTTATGAAACATTATGATATCTCTAAGATAAAAAAAAGATATCCAAGATGCCTATAATATCAGTGCTATCTATAAGATAAAAGATATATCTATAATGTATCTAGTAATCATAATAGATAATATGATAAGCACTAGATATATATATTTTTTGGTTTGTTTTTAAAGATATATTTTTCATATTGAAAGTAAAATACAGTAGTTCACTTAACCCTTTTGATACCAACCCATCTGAAACCACTCCTAGTTCTATGATATAAAAGCATTTGTTTTAAAGTGTTCATATTTAAATTTACACCTTCTATTATGATTTCATGTAAGAACTTTTTGTTAAGTTATGTTCTAAACACCAACTTAATATTGAGAAAGTTATTTTACTAAATCACTCCAAATTCTTGATTATTTTCAAAATTAACTGAAAATCATAGGCAGTGTGTTTCATTAGAAATATGGTAACGAAAGGGTTTGAAAGCATTGTTATTGAAATTTTAAGAGAGAGATAAAGAATGAAAGCCACAACAATACTGAAGATAGAGGAAAATAAATTTATTCATTATTTCGGCTTTAATAAACCTGAATTGTGAAATTCGAAAATAATTTTAATGCACATTTCTGTGCATGTCATAATGGTTTTATATTAAATATTTCATACAACATTTTTTTCATTTGATCAACATGGCTTTTAAAAAATGTATCGATTGGAAGATCATAACAGATCTTCCTAAGCAAACCAAGGAAACTATGTTTTCATTGGTTTTTCCATTGCTGAATACTGCCTGTCGGTCACAACTCCTGACAGAAGCATCACCATATTTTCCGGTGACTACTCATTTTCAGCTGAGTGGACTGGAGCAGTGTGAAAGGAAGTGCATTGCTCTGGGACACAACATGCTGCCTGGTCCGGGAATCGAACCCATGACCTTACGATCGTGAGTCCAACACCCTAACCACTAGGCTATGTGCCTTCATTTCACATGGCTTTAATAAATCTGAAATATTGAATTAATGTTTTTTTTCATCTTTCCTCAGCTTTGTTGTGGCTTTCAACCCTATTCTTTTCTCTCTATATAATTGTTAAGGTTCCATGGCAGTTTTCCTTGTTGTTTAGCCCCAAGTTGGCCCTGATCGAGCAGACCTATGATTAAAGCCTTGATATTCCAATTTTTTTCCCCCAAGAGTAGTGTACCCCAGACTGTATTATACAAGGTGTCATTTTTTAAGACAGTTGGATGTGGTTTGAGGGATATTTGTTTGCTATTTCTAGCAGGTTGAGTGACCACATAGAGGAGCTATTGTTGGCTTGTCGTTCTTTTGGCAGTATCTACTATATACTATACATGTTGCATGTTTTCCTGTTCTAGAGTTTATCTTCCTTCAGTGCAGGATCTGCTTCTTTTTTATATTATATTAATGCAAATATGCAAATGAGATGTTGCTCCAATCAATGTGCCATTCTGTCTGACATTGGAGGTCTATCACTATTAGCCAGGGCCCAAAGGCCCTGTTTTCCCACCATGAGGAAGCCAGTGATAGGAGGTGGAATTTGAACTCAGAACACAAAGGGCCCTTAACAGATACCACAATGTATCTCGTCCGACCCTCTAACAATCCTGCCAATCCATTGTCCTGGACTGTATTTATCAATACCGAAAGTATGAAAGATGAAGTTGACCTCGACGGGATTTGAACTCAGAGTGTAGAGAGCAGGAACAAATCCCGCAAGGCACTCTATCTGATGCTCTCATGACTCTGCCACATGGGTGTGTCTAACTAACACAATAGAAACAGAAATGGCAACCTTCTGTTAAATATTTTTATGAGATTTCCAACATACACTTGCTAGGAATCAAGGCTCATGTCATATAGAAATTACCTGAAGATATCTGATTGGATTAATCAGAGATAAATAGGTTGAATGAGATTAGAATAGTTCCTGTTGTCCTTGAAGTTGATGTTGTTGTTGTTGTTTAGACCCAGCTAAGTCCTGACTAAACAGACTTATGATCAAATCTGTTCCTTTCATAAGCATCCCGTCCTTCTATCAGGCATTTTGTATCAAGGATGACATTATCCAATGTGTCCCTCCATTTTTTAAGTTAGTAGTATGTTATTTGAGGTAGATTTGGCTGCTATTTCTAGCAGGTCAAGTGATCACATAGAAGTTCCCTCTTTGACTTGTGTTCTTGAAGTGCCATACATACCGCATATATGTAACTGCTAGAATTACATTGGGCAGAGTATCTCACTATATGGAAATTCTCAAAATCCATCTATCCATCTTTTTTGGTTAAAAAAAAAACAAACTTACATGTTGGATTGCTGGTATGCATTAAAGAGGCCACTCACTGTAGTAGTGGTAGAAGAAGGCAGCTAGAGAGAGGAGACAGCATGTCTGTGGGCCAGAGATATTCCATGAAGATGAAACCACTCAGTAAGGATCCAATGAATCACTGGATTAAAGGATATTAAGTGGTAAGGGGATTTCAGGAAATTTGTTATCTTGCTTTTCTTTTCTGTGCATACTAGGCAACAAATTGGCAGAGTCATTAGAATGTCGAATAGAATGCTTTGTAATATTTGTTCTGGCTCTCTTAACTCTGAATTCAAATCCTGCCAAGGTCAACTTTGTCTTTCATGCTTTCAGAGTTCATAATAAAGTACCAGTCTAGAGCACTGGATTGGTGGAATTGTTAGTGTCAGACAAAATGCTTTGTGGTATCTGTTCCATCTGTTTGTGTTCTGAGTTCAAATTCTGCCTATGGATTCAAATCCCACTGATGGCAGGCAATGTCATCACCCCCCCCCCCCTAATCATGTATTGAGAGATGGCATCAAGGCAGACTACGACAGACTACAGCACCAGCATCTCTGCAATCGGACATGCCTTCTATCGTCTCAATATGTTTGTGCCATGGATGCAGGAGATTTGAAGACCAAGCACAGAGGGGATTAAATTTGTGACCCTTTCTCTACACAAATCAAACTGACTAGTGAACAGTCCCGGGGTTTCAGAAACCTTGGAAACTTCCTCCACAAGGAGGAAATACTGACGACCATGTACTATTGCATTATGACAACAACACTAACATCAATAGTGTGAACTAGTGTCGTACACAACAATTTAGATGGACGATACAACATAAGTTGTCTAACAGTTAGACTAGGTGCTAAATCTGACAAAAAAAAATACCAACAACAAAATATTTGTTGGTCTTATATAATTTATTTTTTTGTATAAAACCATGAAGCTCATTAAAGGTTATTAGTGTTATACATATGACAGGCTCCTGCAGAGTTTCCATCTACTAAATTCCACTCACAAGGTACTGGTCAATGTGAGACTATGTTAGAAGACACTTGCCCAAGGTGTCCCATAGTGGGATCGAACCCAGAACCCCATGACCGTGAAGTGAGCTTCTTAACCACATAGCCATGCCAAAAGCTTGAACAAAGACAGTCCAAAAATTGGATTCATGACAGATGTGTGAAAACTTATAGAGTGAGTAATAAGATAATACTCATATAATGGGAGTGGAAAGATGAGCAGATCAAGTTATTATAGGATGTCTTAATCTAAGACGTCCTATAATGGCATAATCCTAAATGGATTATGGCATTTAATATAGTAGACTATATGAAGCATGAATTAAGAAGCAAAAGAACTTTCTTGAATGATATATAGTTTGCTTAAGAAAGATGAAGAAAAAATAAGATTATTGATTTTTTTTTATAACTGCTTTCCTTGTAAATCTAGAGGTTTATGAAAATTTGAACATTTGCCATATATGCACAGGCATGGCTGTGTGGTTAAGAAGTTCACTTCGTAGCCATGTAGTTCTGGCATCTATCACAGTTACGTGCATAAGAGCGGTTTTCAAACTGGATATAACTTCAAAATTTCTCGACCTGTGTATCTCGGGTAGGTGGGGGGGGGGGAAGGAGAGGAGGAGAAAGTGTATCAAGAGAAGAAAGAAGAAGGAAAGAGAGAATAAAAAAGAAAAAAGAAAAAAGAAAAGGAGGAAAAGAAGAAGAGGGAATAAAAGGAGAAAGAAGAAAAAAGAAAGAAAGAAAAAAAGGAGAGCGAGAGAGAGAAAGAGGGGGATGGCTGTTTACTCAGCAAGTATACAAAGGGGATGGACTAGGTCGGTCAAGTCGAGGT
>JAOPJM010255973.1:0-12340 GCA_027124095.1 Muusoctopus leioderma | reverse complement strand
GTGTGTGTTGTTTGTTGTGTGTGTGTGTTGTGTGTTGTGTGTTGTGTGTGTTGTGTGTGTGTGTTGTGTGTGTGTGTGTGTTGTGTGTGTGTGTGTGTGTAGTATTAGAAAGAGATGGTAGAAACAGTGTGTCAAGTAAAAATACCGTGTGTGTTGTTTGTTGTGTGTGTGTGTTGTGTGTTGTGTGTGTGTGTGTTTGTTGTGTGTGTGTGTTGTGTGTGTGTGTGTGTGTGTTTGTTGTGTGTGTGTGTGTGTAGTATTAGAAAGAGATGGTAGAAATAGTGTGTCAAGTAAAAATACTGTGTGTGTTGTTTGTTGTGTGTGTTTGTTGTGTGTGTGTGTGTGTTGTGTGTGTGTGTGTTGTGTTGTGTGTATGTTGTGTGTGTAGTATTAGAAAGAAATGGTAGAAACAGTGTGACAAGAAAAAAATACCTTGTGGTATTTTGTTACATCCCTTTACACCTATGTCGACTTTACTTTTCTCCACGCAGAAGGTTGATAAAATAAGTACCAGACATAGTACTGGGGTTGATATAATCAAATCAACTAAAGCCCTTGAAAGCAGTGCCCCAGCATGGCCACAATCTAGTGAGTGAAACCAGCAGAAGATAAAAGAATATTTGTATCAGTATCGATATATTCATTGTATGTATCCTCCAAGGTCAAGCCATGTTTTTATCAGCTACTGGTACTATTTAAGCCAGTACAACCTGTCTCTTGGTCAAGTGGTCACATGACTAAACCAGCTTCTCCACCAAGTTTATTTGGTGAGGAAAGTGTGCAGGCACTCAGCAGAATTATCTCTTAACATCCTGTAGAAAATTTTCTAAGTTCTGTAATGATTGAGCAGAACATACCTAAAAAGAGGTTTTTTGCAGCTTATTTATTATGAAGTTTACAGCTAAGACACACAGGTGCTTGAGGTGTTTTCATACAAAAACATGTCACTTTCACCACAAGGCTGAGTGCTTAAGGAGTTCGCTTCGCAACCACGTGGTTTCGGGTTCAGTCCCACTGCGCGGCACCTTGGGTAAGTGTCTTTTACTATAGCCTCGAGCCGACCAATGCCTTGTAAGTGAATTTGGTAGACGGAAACTGCAGAAGCCCGTAGTATATATATATATATGTATATATGTGTGTGTGTTTGTGTTTGTGTCCGTATCTGTTTGTTTACTTCCCGTTACCTAGCGGTTCGGCAATAGAGACCGATATAATAAGTAATGGGGTCGATCTGATCGACCTCCAAGGCGGTGCCCCCCGCATGGCCGCAGTCAAACGACTGAAACAAGTAAAAGAGTATAACGATATTTTAGTGGCTTTGGAAAATATTTAACGATATGTCTGTGTCGAAATATTGTTTCCCTAGCATTGAGCGTGCTTTGTTTTTAATTTCATAAGAATTGTACGTTCCACTGAGTCCTTGATTCTCTCTCTTTTCTATGTCGTTTCATATTTCAATACATGACGGGCGAACTAGGGAGTCTCTATGTAATCCCTAGAGCTGCTAGAAATTGTATCTACATGCCCCTCAAATCTCTTGTGGAAAGGAAAGTTTGGATACTGTTGTCCTAGATATATTATGACTGTAAAACAAACGCTTACTGGATGCTCATGGTTGGAATGCCTTCTCATCGCATTATAAGTCTGCTTAATCAGAGATGACCTTTGGATCTGTTTTACACAACTTCAAATTTCATATATATATGTATAAGTTAGAGTCAATGAGACTCAAAGTATAGGAATTTGTGTAATGTTCCGCTTACTTTCAAATAGGTTTGAATTAAGTTATACGATATACCAGAAATAGAGTATCAATTTATCTGTGGTATGTTGAATGCTTCAACTGTTCCAATCTTTGAAATCATGGGTTAGATCTACAATATTACATTCGGTTCTCGCACTGATGGTGAAGACTCACTTGGAAACACAATTGCTATTATATAGTAATATAATGATTAATAATTATCGCTAATATTTGCACAAGGTCAAATAGGATTATTAATATTGACATTAAGATTATGAACATTTCGTATAAAATAAAGTTTATAAAATGTTTAAGTGATCGGTTGAGAAGCAGTCTGGAAATATAGAATATCTGCCAGGATTTTCTTGTTAAGCAATTCATCGGGGCGATGACCTTGTCACGAAGCTGAATGTCATAAAAGTTACATGCTATTCTGCTTGATTCATTTATCGTTTATTTTTACATCTATCCTGACATTCATGACGTGATAGAAATAATATCATGATCTCTCACATTATTATTTAATTAGTAGTCTCATTTTCAGCAGAGAATAATGAGGAATCCTTAACACAGATTTTAATGTATTGTTTTCTCTTCCGTTATGCACTGAAATGTTGGCTGATCAGACATTCTATACTAAAGGTAATCAAGAAAGGAACACAGTAGATCACTGGTGGTTATCGAGTGTAGCGGTACAGTGTCCGTTAACGTTCGTCATCAAAGTTCGCTAATGTTTTTTTTGGTGAAAGAGCCTAAAGGGGTTGCAGCTGCAGTAGCTTCTTGAAGCTGTAAAGTTATGCATTATTGTTACTTTCTTATAAATAGTCGTTGAACTACTTCGTTTGTGACACCTCTCCAGGTATAGGTTTATACGTAAAAATGTGCATGCATCGAACACATGCATATATATTGGTTTGTTGTAAAATAATATATGACTACATTAAAACTTAGAATATCGTGGAGAACTAGAAATAACTTTTACTCTACTTAATTTAGTACAATAATATTTTAACACCGAATTTACTAAATTATTACCTCCATATTTGTATATAAAAAAATAAGTAACAAAATGGTATTAGATGGCTAGCATTTACGACAGCCATTTGGGAGAAGACCCCAGTGAATCGAGTTTGATTTAAACGTTTGATTCTAGGACATAATTATTTCATTAATTTCTCTAATAACCTGAATAAAGGCACGAAAGTCACATCATCAATTCATCCATCCTTGAATTTAATATAAATGATCATACGTTCAGAAGTAAATATCATCACTAAAGCTCAAGCGACTGACTGTTTATCGTACTATTTACGCTAATAACAATTAGAGGGCGTACAGTATAAAACTGCAATTTCTCTTTAATTCAGATCAATATAGAATTCGTTACGTAAAGGGTTCTAAAGTACTTAATGTAGTGTGGGTTCCCCCAAAAGTCTTAATTAATGAACATTTCACCATGAATGAAGAGAGAAGTCGTTAGATTTAATGATGATTCTCATAAAAAAAGGCAAGAGAGATAACTCCGAAATCGAAACTGACTAGAAATTGAATGGGTACATGCGCTGGGAGTGTGTAGGATCTTTGGAAGTTACAGTGACAACTCCGGACATGTTTCAGTCTTATTAACCCTTCCCAGTGAAGCATAATTTTACTTGTACCTACCATATTCTAGGATAACTGAGATAATATATAGAAATTTGAGTGAAAAACATTCACTGATTAGGTAATTTAAAATAATGACGTGGTGAAATTTCCCAGAGGCGGGATAAGCCGATAACATCATCCCCAGTACTTGACTTGACTATTCGTACTTTGTTTATCCACTCCGGAAGGATGAAAGGTACGGTCGACCCCGGTAGGATTTGAAATCAGATCCTAAAGAGCCGGACCAAATGCCTCAAGGTATTTTGTCCGACAGCTCCAACGATTCTTCCAATCAACTGCTCTCTTTATATTAATAATAGTCACAAGGCCAGTAATTCTAGGGGTGAGCGTAGTACTCGATTCGTACTTTATTTATTCTCCCCGAAAAGATGAGAGGCGAAGTCAGCCACGGCGGGATTTGAACTTAAAGAGCCGGAACAAATAGTGCAGGGCATTTTGTCCGATTCTCTAACTATGATGACGATGAAGAAGGAGGTGGAAGAAGAGTAAGGGGAGAAGATCAATAATAACAATAAGAAGAAGAAAAAGAAGAAAAGAAGAACAAGAACAAGAAAAATGGAGAAGAAAAAGAAGAAAAGGAAGAAGAAAAAGAAGAGGAGTAGAAAAAGAAGAAAAAGAAGAAGAAACGATGAAGATAACGATGATGAAATCTCATGTAGTAATTCTTTGTTTAGGTTCAATGATATGGAAAAGTCATCACAGAGGGATTTTCACCTCAAATCGTAGAAATACGAAATTAAATACCCCCACCCTCACCACCCTAGCATTATCTCTTGTTGAGGAACACAATTATGAAACTAAACTTAGCTAGATATTACTATGACCGATTTTGGAAAATACAAAAGGGCTAGGAGCAATACTGCTAAGCGACATGTGGGTAATGAATGATATCTTCCAAGTAAAACTGATTCATATAAGTTGATGCTGGCAAGGTTTTGCTCCTTGAATATATTTAGTCAGATTATTAGCGTTCTGACTGAGCAGTTTGAAATGGTTTGAACTACTTATACTTACAAGTTAAAATTTGAATATAACCTTACGAAAGTTAATTAAAATCCGAGCAAATAATTAAATAATATGTAGATATGGTATTTAATGGTATTTAATTGCACTCGCAAATCTAATAAACATTTCAGTCGCAATGTTATTGAAATAATTATTAAACTTATTTGATAGATTTACACAGATACTAAGATAATTAATTTGTATTATGTGGAAAGGAAAGTTGTAGTAAATTAATTATTTTTTCCTAGCAACTTTCAGAGTACAACATATATAAATATATATGTAGCGATACATATCAAAAATGTATGTAGGGTATATAAAGTCACAAACAATAAGATTAACAGTATATATATAGAGATAGATAGATAGATAGATAGATAGATAGATATAGATAGATATATAGATAGGTAGATAGATATATAGATATATAGATAGATATACATCAAATGACCTCAGAAATAATTAATTCGAAGCTATATGAATGCAAAACATGAGAAATATTGTTTAACTAAAATTCGTTAAATATAAAGATTTGATATTATATTCATCACAAAAAGTATTTGGTAATACTATAAAAATAGATAAGAAGAGGAAATGAATAAGAAAATATGAAGCAAATAGTTACCTTGTTCTAAGTCTTCCTTCCGACTATTATATCCATATTTTGTAGGGTTTCCTCCCAGATAACAGCGCTTCGAAAGATTTAGTCTTCGTTGGCCATCGAAGTGCAATGTATTTGTACAGGTGCACGGTTAAGTTAAGGCATTGTGAAATAAATGTTCGTGACTGGTTCCATACAGGCCCAATTATATATACAAATATATGACCATTAATGATGAATGGATATGTTCGTTAGAAAAATTTGTTTTACAAAAATAACAGAAAAGGATGAGGTGAGCAATCCGAAAATATTTTCAATGGATACTAATAGTAACGCATCTACAAACTTATGCGCATGTCCAGTCCATGCCAGAATATTATGCCAAAATAACATTATTTTAACAATACTACTTTTTTCTTGAAACTAATGCTATTCACAATAGTATTTTGACAAACAATGACCATCAGAATAAGGTGTTGATATACTGACTACATAGTTATCGGTTGCATTCTTAGTACATCCATGATCGAATCGAAACAGCGTCGTATCAGGGTTATTATTGATATGACTGTTTTACAATATACATATATTCTACTTCATGTACTGATTGCTCATTTCTTTCGTGTGTACACACAAACACACACATATATATATAAATGGGTTTCTTTGCATTCTTACAAGACGGCCATAGTTCTTTCAGCAAAGCGGCATAGCGTATATCCGCTTTGCTGAAACAACCCAGTTATATAATACTCTGTTTTTAACATTCGATTCTTTGCTACATGTGAACAACTACGATTATCAGATCAGAATCCTCCATATTTATATATATATATATATATATATATATATATATAGTATAAGAGATAATATGAGAACACATAAACGCATACACAGAATGACGATGAATGTATATAAGCGAGAATGTGTATATAGATAGTTGCACAAAGATATGCATACATGACTACATACGTTTATTGATAGATATAAAGATAAATTAAATAGTGGATAGATGCATTGATATATTAGTCGATTGATTGAAAGACATTATATAAGAGAGAAATAGTGGGATACAAAATTACCAGACAAAATTGAATAAAAAGTAAATTAAGTGAACTGAAGCGATTGTCAATTATCGAATATTTTGAGAATATTTTGAGATAAACGTATTATTTCATTGGTAGAGAAGTTTTTAAATTAAACCTAAAATTATTTTTGTAATTATTTTTTTCCTTATTCTAGTTTTTTATCTTTCTTAATTGAATAGAACATTTGGCATGGATATATTAAAATAAAATAAAATAAGTTTATGAAATCTAAAATTGTATTCGCTCTATCATACGTATTTCCATAATACCAAATCAGACAGTATTTAAATATAATAAAATATATGCGAAGAAAAGGAAAGGCGAACTTAAGTTTCTTACACGCCTTATTTTTCAATGCTTCTTTCTACGTTTTTTTTTTTTCACTTTAATTTTCATTCCTTCTCAACAAATCTACCGACCAATTCCAATTAATGCGTCAATGTATATATTAATCTACGCAGTAAAATATTCAGAAGACTCAAAGCGATAAAGAGAAGGAAAAATCAAATGAAAATGTTTTGAAAGTATTTGTCGAATTGGCTATTTATATACTACTGGGTGCATAACAATGGTTTATTATTTAGACATTCGCCTAGGTTTTGAAAAGATGTGTACACGATTAATACTACATCGTATAATACTGGTATTTATTCAAAGAAAAAGCAAAATCTAGAATTTCAAATCGATGCCAATGTAGAATTGTGAGTAGTGAAATCAATTGTTATTATCATCGATATGTAAGAAGAATTCAGGTTAGAGAAAACTGCATGGGGCTGGATGAAATGTCATCTAGTATTCCTCATTTAGCATTTGACGTCCGGCTTCAAATGTTACTAAGATCATCTTTTAACTTTCATGATTTCGGGTTCTATAAAATAAGTACCGCTCGACTATTGGGTCTATTCAATTGACCACGCCCTTTCATACGAAACGTGTGGAAGGTGCCAAAGCTGCAAATTATATTAATACAGTGTTGGAATGGTAGAAATAATAAACACTGATTTAAATGCATCGCACCGTTAAGTTTAATACATACTGTGGTAAGTAATCAAATACCAGCGGATGAATTTTTCCTTTCATTCCCCCGAACCTAAAACAATTTGTGCTATGCATATATTGTAATCTTCCATGGGAAAAATCCTGGTGGAGCCGTAGTGGCACCATCATGACCATCTTGGGCATTTTTTTAAAACATGGCGGAAGTCATCTCTATCTCTCTCCTGGTCTGACTATAGAGAGAGAGAGAGAGAGAGAGAGAGAGAGAGAGAGAGATAAATCGACCCCAATACTGGACTAGTACTTTATTTATCGATGGCGAAAGAATGCTATGCAAAGTTGACCTCAGCGGCATTTGAACTCAGCGTGCAGAGAGCCGGTACGAATGCCGCAAAGCATTCTATCCGACACTCTAAAGATTCCACCAATTCACCGCCTTATTGCCATCAACTATGAAATAAATCAATGAAATGATAATGATAATTTTTTTAATACTCAGTCGACACTCAAGATGGGGCAGAATATTCTAGATAACTCTTTGTCTGTTAGCTTTATAGTAAAGAGACATGCAGTCCATTGTTGATAATGGACAGTACATTTATCAATATTTTGTGTTACGTTCATGCAGTACAGTCTTCTACATCAGAATATCTTCAATCATTTTCTTGATAATTTGTTTTTCAACTTCAGTCATGCTTTCGCTAAAACAGGCAATCACAAGTCACGCAATCTTCACATTTTACTCTCTGTTAGTTTTTATGCATTTCAAATGCTAAGTGTTGACGCATTCACCAGTTTTAAATTGATGGATTTTCCTGAAGGTCTTTCTCACTAGCACATTAGTTATTTTAATCCATATCTATTTTGGAAGGCATTTTCTACAATTAGGTCTACCCTTATGGGTATGTTAACACAGTTGAGTTTTCCTCATTCTCCAGTTTGATATTTCCATCCAAGTTAACTTTACAGCACATTAAATTGTAAACAACCAATCATTCTTGCCTTGCTAAAGTTACAAACGACGATTTATTAATGCTTCGTTGCGTATTCTAAAACAATCAATCTTAGTAAGTATTTACATGAGAGACAGCATATGAAGTGATTTCAATGACGTTCATTGTCTGCACAAATACCATTTTACTTCTATTCTTCTCAATTACTTGAACGCATTTATTTCTAACATTTGTTGTTTCACACTAATGATAGGGCGAAATATCTTGGAATTTAAGTTACAGGTTAGCCCTACGTTGTTAATTCGATCTAAGCTATTAAAGACTTGCGTTATTTAAGTAAGTCGTGTAATGTTCTGTGGTCTAATCTCGCCGAGGTTAACTTTGCCTTTCATTATTCCAGAGTCAATAACATAAAGTTCCATTCAGGTACTGAGGTCAATATAAACGACTAACCCCTCCCTCTAAATGTTTAGGCTTATGCACATATTAGAAATAAAAGGCGACGAATTGGATTAGTCATTAGAGTGTCGTATAGAATGACTTGCAGTATTTCTTCAGGCTCACTGGACTCTGAGCTCAAATCCCACCGATGACAACTTTATCCTTTCAGTGTCGATAGATAAAGTACCAAGTATTGGCGTCAATTCTTCTAACGGCAGTGGATTTGCAGAATCACTGGAGCAAAATACATTGGGGTATTCGTTCCGGCTCTTTATGTTCTGAGTTCAAATCCCGCCGAAATCGACTTTGCCTTTCATCCTTCAGGGATCGATAAATTAAAAGTCCAGTAAAGTACTCGGGTCGATGTAATAGACTGTTCCCTCCCACTAAACTTGTGACCTTGTGCCTATGCTAGACATTATTATTATCATTGTACTTTGTATTCTGTTCGTGTCAGACGTGTTTCATTCAGCCCCGTAAATTAAAGACAATTTGTTGAAAGTTTACCCTTTGAGGGATTTGTTACTGTTAGGTTTAAAGTGATGGACGGTTCCTGTTGTTTCTCGCTCTTTGGGATTATATTTTCAAAACATATTGTCACCTGCAAAAACAAATTAGAAAATGTCATCCAGCATGCTAGCCGGCCAGCAAGAAATGGTGGTGAGAGGAGGAACAAGTAGTAACATTAGGAGGTTAAAACTGAAATCCTTCTCTTCACCACTTTCAATGATGTAGACATTTCCCCTTCCACAGTCACCAATGGAAATGGAGCTCTTTAAACAAACGAATCAACCAGGAAAAGATCGAAAACATTCCCACTTTGATCGAACCACCAAACGGTACACAGCAATTGGTGTCGATGGAAGGAAAGAAGGAAGCCCACGTGCCGCATATATGGAACCTATAACCACCTAAGTTCTGTCCAGCGCAGACGACAAAAGATGGATGACCAACGATACTATTTAAATACATATTTAAATACCCAGACTTAAGTTTAGGTTCCACATTTTAACTGCGGTTGTCATCTGTTGGAGAAAGACTCTATTAAGCGATGCCGTTTCGTTGATGCGCATTGTATCTTTTCGAAACTGTGGTTATCAGAATATGAAAAGTGAAACAAAACAAATCCGAACAAATATACTGTCACACTGCATACAAACTTCCTGTGTTTGCAAACGTCACAGAAATTGCTCAACCTAATTGATTCTGTATTTAAGATTTTAAATCATTTAAAATTCGTATGGGCATTTATAAATATAAATTACTCTAAATGAATCATCATATACTTTCGAGGAACATGTAAGTGAGTGCGCAATATAATCATATAGAAATAATACATTTAGAGTGTAAGAAAATGTAAACAATGGGACTCAGGAAAACAAATCGTGAACTACATATTAAAATGAATACATTTTCAAATAATTACATTTTCAAATACCTGCATTTGATAAACACTGTTGTTAGAGTGTGAAAGTGAAGCTCAAGTGTGTGTATTTAAATATGTATCTCTTGATTTGTTTTTCTGTGTCCCATTGCATACATTACACACACAAACACGCATATATAATAGATTTCAACTAGAGAGGGAAAACGTACTGCATGGGTAACTGCTGGTTTTCCTTATATGAACATTGCCTAACCTGAGCCTCAGACAGGGGAAAATTGCAGGTACACATACATAGTCAGCCGTAAACGACGGAGGTATTAGAATATTTTATTAATCATCATTGCTGAATACTAATGTTTTCCTTGTATTGGGAGTTAATGTAGCTTATCTATTTTCTAATTTACAAATGACATTTTCTTTTTATTATATTTATATATATATATATCCTCTATTAAATTATTTTTTTAAAAAAAGCACATTTTCCACCTACCTTGACACTATAACGCTTTTCATTTTCTTTCTGCGTAATATTTTATTGCAAGTGAGATATAAATCAAATAAAAATAAAGAAACGAAATAATGTTGTATCTTGCAATGCTCATATATTTTAATTTAAAATTTTCGCTGTCAAATAAGAGAAATGTGTTTTTAATACTGAGATAACAAACATACACATACACACAAAAAAAGAAACACATTTTCTATGACTCATGGAAATTGTAAAAACGCAAATTACTGGAGGTTCATAAAAAATAATTATAAGTGATGAGGAAATATTACATCTATACGACATTGAGTATATTGCTTGACGAAATAATATCCTCCTGTATGAAATTGGAATTACAATTTCTTATTATTGAAGATCAATAGTTAGTGCATAGTACATTGTGCACAATACATTATTGTTTTAAGATGAAAAAAAAAATGAAGCGCTCTTAATTATATCGCGATGGCGTCCAGCTATGTGCTGAACGGTCTATGAATTATATGCTCACCTCATCATAATAATTTCTATTGATTTTCAAGACATTTTATCCATATGCATATTTGTAAGCTACCTTTTACCTCTATAAGAGTTGGTAGATATATAAATATTCTGCTGTATTTACTGAAAAACAGTAACTGTTTCGGTACTATGTCGCAAAGATGTCAAGTGTCTGCGATCGTTTTTGTGGGTGTGATTGATTGTGAGTAACAGTTCTTATTTGTTGAACTGATCACATACATTGTATTCTACATCACGTGGATATGTATTATTTGCATAAGAAGAATTCCATCACAACCACAATTGCCTCAGGTTAAAATTATATAAAGGTACATAGATACGAAAAAACATCTCGGACCGATGAAATTGGTCGCTCAACCTTCCGATATTACTTCATAACAGGTTGTCAGGAAACTAAACTTATTCCCTTGACATATAATGGATGGAAATGATTTTCAACATTTTAAGTAACAATACAGTGAAAAAGTATGGAGTAACATAAAAAAAAGAAGATATTTGAAAGAATGATCATATAATCTGTTTTAGATGATAATTTAATATGACGCACATTTTCATAATATTGGTACTGCTTTTATAAACAACATTCTCTATACAAAAAGACTTGCAGGTCTAATCATTTCTCTCCAGTCCTAAAATATGACATTAATTATCCAGTTTATATGGTCTGAATGATGACAGAATATTATTAACTTCTTTGCAAATATATAGAGTGAAAATCTGTCATACGGAGTAGTGAAAGGCACTATGGTTAGGGGAATGATTGATATTACAATGTGAGAAGGCAGTTGTGTGGTATGAATGGTGGAACGCCGGATGAAATACTTCACACTGTTCACTCACTTCCATCAAACGCTTTGAAATCGAAATGTAAGCGGGATGAGTTTTGCATTACATATTCACAGGTCAATAGAAGAGGCATCGTGCATATATTTGTGGTTGATTCGATTAAGAAGACATTTCCACTACAACTAAATGGCATATTTGAAATATAAGCTACAATATCGGTTGGCAACTAACATAGATTATGAAATTAGTTCCTGACGATTAAAACCAGTTTTTAATACTAGCTAAAGTAGTTTAGCATCATTAGTGCTAGCAATCCATAAGCAACATATCTGCATATATTTCTCTTCCCGGAGAAAATATCCAATAATTATCGTATGATGTAATATTCCAGATAGAGTAGATTGTCATGGAGACAGTGAAAATATGAATAGAATACAAGTGTTAAGTGGCATACGTGTATATGTATTTAACATTTATGAAAGTTAGGATATATTTATATATTTCTTTTAGATTTGAAACACATTAAAGTAAAAAAACAACAAAAAAATACATTAAATACAAATATGAAATGCCACCCGCCTAAAACAATGATTCTATCTATCTATTATCTATCTATCTATCTGTATGTCTGTCTGTATGGCTCTCTCTCTCTCTCTCTCTCTCTCTCT
>JAOPJM010255874.1:0-12340 GCA_027124095.1 Muusoctopus leioderma | reverse complement strand
TGCTGGAGCTGACGCATTATTGCCCCAGCGCCAGCAATTCTAGCATCCAACTCAGTCTCCTGCCTTCCATCACTCGTTATATATATATAACACTCTGCGTATGTTTCTCTCTCGTATCCACTTCCTCAGTGAAAATTTATTTTACGAGGGAGATATGCCATGTTCAAATTTGGCAGTTCGTGAAGGTTGCATATCTTTCTATTTCTCAAGGACGTCCATGTAACAGCTAAATGATTATTATCCCTCTATGTTACCTTAATTTAAGCCCTTGCGCTTAAATGCTGCAGAATGTGTATATATGTTCTCTCTGTTGGACGCTGATTCAGAACAAGTATCCACATAATGGTGAACTTCATGCTACCACCCTACTTCACCTCTACCGTGACAAGTATAATCCAGCTCCTCTCCCCTATTTTGACAAGTATGACCCACCCCTATCTTGACAAGTACAACCCACACCCTATATTGACCCGCCCCTTATCTTGACAAGTATGACCTGTCCCTTATCTTGACAAGTATCGCATGCTCCCTATCTTGACAAGTGCAACATGCTCCCTGTCTTGATAAGTATGCCTTGCCCCCTATCATGACAAGTACACCTGCCATCTATCTTGACAGGTATGCCCTGCCCGCGATCTTGACAAGTATGACACGACGCAATCTGAAGCAGGAAGGTATGGCAGGTGGAAGATCCCTCTGCAAGACATAAGTTCAGGGAAATTCTAGGTTATGTGTATGTTGAGAGGAGGATGAGATAGAGACCTATAACAGGGAGGACAGCTGGGTGTTTCTACAAGACAACCTGCTGTGAGCCACAGACTAGATCTGTAGTTGGAGTAAGGTTCCAACCAGATGGAAGGTAACATGGTGGTAGAATATAACAGCAGATAGACATAAAAGCTAAAACACAGGCCTGGAAAGATTGGAAGAAAGTGTGGAGTCTGGAACAATATCAGGTAGCTAGAAAAGAAGCTGGGCATCAGTGATATGTAGCTCAGAGAGAAGCTGAAAGTAAGAGGTTTGCCAATGTTCTACAATGAGAAGATCAGAGGTGTTCTGGATTGCAAAGCAGTGTATCAGTATGAATCAAGATGTCATTGGGGAAAAGTGTATTCAGAATGACTGATCCACTTACCCTCACTGACACTGAGAAGAAAGAGACTTGGAAATGTGACTATGAGAGGTTGTTGAATGAGGAGAATGCATGGGAGAAAGAGTGACTACCCAAGAAGTTCCAATAGAAGCACCAGCTATTGACATTGACAGCTATATGGTTGAAAGCATGATTAAGGATATGGAAGCAGGGAAAGAAGCTGGACTATCAGAGATAATCATTGAGATGCTGAAAGTATCTGGTGAAGTACACATGCTAATCACTTGCATGATCAGCCAGGTAGTACAGGAAGGTGTCATATGACTGGTGTAGCAGTATCCTCATCAACTGCTACAAAGGCAAAGGAGATGCTCTAGAATGAAGCAACTACAGAGACATCAAACTGATGGACCAAGTTATGAAAGAATCAGAAATAGTTATAGCACAACTGATTAGGAAGAGAATTATCCTAGATTGGATGCAATTTATGTTGGTACCAAAATGGGAGTAACCATTGATGCCCTCTTCCTAGTGAGACAACTACAAGAGAAATTCTTAGCTAAGAGTAAGCCACTTTACTTAGTGGCTATTCAAAGGCCTATTCAACCTGGAATAGGCCTTTGACAGGGCTCTAGTCTGGTGGTCACTAAGAAAACGAGGTATAGATGAATGGCTTGTGACAGCTGTGCAAGCCATGTACAAAGATGCTGTCAGCAAGGTGAGAGTTGGCAATGAGTTCAGCGAGGAATTTATCATACAGGTAGGTGTCCATCAGGATTGGTTCTCAGCTTCCTCCTGTCTCCGGGTTATAACAGAAGAGTTTAAGACTGGCTGTATGCAGATGACCTAGTCCTCATAGCCAAATCTGTCAAAGATTTAGAGAAGAAATTCAAAATGTGGAAGCAAAGCTTAGAATCAAGAGACCTCATCATAAAACTAACAAAGACAACAGTTTTAGTTAGTAGGAAAGATATCTGGGGAAGTGACCAAGCTCAATATGCAGAAAAGGTGTAGTTAGGAATTCCATACGGTGTATCCAATGTAAACTATGGGTGTACGAGAAGTGTTGTGGATTACATGCAGGCTGACAGAGAAGGAAGACTTCGTACGTAGCAGATGCACAGGAGTAGCTAGCAGTAAGAGCGCCTGTGTAATAAATTCTTTCAAATGCTTGGAAGATGCTATAGAAGTAGTTGCTAGCTTCTACTACTAACTAGGTGAACTCATTAGCAGTGGAGATGGGTATTCCGAAAGCATAGTTGCCAGAGTAAGAACAGGGTGAAAAAAGGATTAGGGAGCTATTACCTCTGTTGGTAACAAAAGGGATTCTCTCTCAGGGGCAAAGGCTGAAAGAAATGAGTTTGAGCATGCTCTGTAAGATGGGTAATGTTTGTGTACATGAATGAGAGCTGAGAGAAAAACTTTTATAAGAGGGTTTAGATGTAATGTGCAAAGAGAGGAGATTGCGCTGGTATGTACATGTGATACATATGGATGATCACATTTGGGTAAAGAAGTAGTAAGCAATCTAAGCAGAAAGAACCTTTGAAACAGGAGGACTGAAGAAGATATGAGAAGAAATGGTAAAGGCTGAATCTCATGAAGGAGATGACAAAGGACTGCAAGAAGTGGTGAGATGTCTTAGAGAAGACCCGTCCAACCCATGAAAGTATGAAAAAACAGACATAAAAATGATGATGAAGATATCTGTATGTTTGAGTTCAGAAACATGAGGAAAATGTACTCAATACAGAAGTAAAGAGTAATTATTTATTGTAATACTGAGATTGCTCTCTGTTACAGTGCATTCACAATACTCTCCCTCTGTTACTACTCAGTTTCACGAATGTCTATCACCGTTCCTATATGAATACCTCTCATCATCTCTAGATTCTTATATACATGCATAAATACACACACATGTGTGTGTGTGTGTGTGTATATATATATATATATATATATATATATATACACACACACACGCACGCACACATCAGTATATGCATACATACTACTTGCAATCACTTTTTGTTACACATACAGACAAGCACACATATGCACACATATATGCATATCCTCAAGCACAGATACACACACACACACACACACACACACACACTCACACAAACATATATACACACATACATACAAACACACACACACACACAAACATACAAACATACACACACATACAAACATACACACACGCAAACATACACACACACACACGCACACACACACAAACATACAAAAACACGTACATACATACATACACAGACTACTCTTCAAATTAGTCTAATCTACAAGATTTAGAATTTGGAGTAACTTACTTATTAATCTCATGCTAATTATATATTTATTTATCTATTAATCTCATGCTAATTATATATTTATTTATCTATTAATCTCATGCTAATTATATATTTATTTATCTATTCATTTATTTATAACTTTATAGATTATTATTATTGTTATCATTATTATCACTTGTCCTATAATAACTGTTTCTAACATAGGCACAATGCCAACAACCCCAGTACTTGACTGGTACTTTATTTTATTGACCCCAGAAGGATGAAAGGCAAAGTTGACCTCGGTGGGATTTGAATCAGAGTGCAGCAAGCCGGTACAAATACTGCAAGGCATTCTGTCTGACATGCTAACGACTTTGCCAATTCGCCACCTTACTTGTCCTATAATAACAACAATAACAGCAACAATGAGCCAACGAAGGAGCCTCTATGTGGTCACTCGACCTGCTAGAAATAGCAGCCAAACTTCCCTTAAATCACACCTAACCGTTATAAATAAGGAAAAGCACATCTGATAATCTTGACAGTCCTACATACGCTTATAAAGACGGGATAGGCATAACTGGAATACTTGTGATCATAGGTCTGTTCGATCAGGGTTGACCTGAAGCTAAACAACAACAACTTTAATGATAATAATAGTTTCTAACAGAGGCACAAAGCCAGAAATTCTGGGGGAGGGGAACAGTCGTTTATATCAACCTCAGTACTTGACTGGTACTTTATCGACCTTGGAGGGATGAAAGGCAAAGTTGACCTTGGTGGAATTTGAACTCAGAACATATACTACAAGGTATTTTGTTCAATACTGTAATGATTCTGCCAATTCTGACATAGGCACAAGGCCTTAAATCTTTTTTTTCCGGGTTGGTGGGGGTGAGGGTGGATAGTCAATTAAATCAACCCTAGTATTTGATGCATATTTTATTTTATCAGCCCTGGAAGAGTGAAAGGCAAAGTTGACCTTGGTGGGGTTTGAAATCAGAACACAAAGAGCTGGAACAAATATCGATGCTTTATTGATTCTGCCAAACCACTGTCCTTCATTGCCACATGTGTAATGGATGGGGAGGAATATTACAAAGGCAAAAGACAAAACAGTGTGTGTGTGTGTGTGTTTGTGTGTGTGGTAAGGCTGTAATCATAATTTATTTCTGCCTACTAAAGGCTGCATGCCCAAGATGCCATACGGTAAGATTGAACCGAGAACCATGAGATTGCAAAGCGAACTTCTTAATCACATGGCCATTCCTGAATAATAATTTTAATAATAATAATAATAACAATAATAGAAATGGTTTTTAATATAGGCAAAAGGCCAGAAATTTGGTGGGAGGGAACAGTCAATTAGATCGACCCCAGTACTTGACTGGTACTTATTTTATCAACCCTGGAAGGATGAAAGGCAAGATCGACCTTGGCAACATTCAAACTCAACGTAAAAGTATGCTACTAAATATTGTAAAGCCTTTAACCAACTCTACCAATTCTGCCAATTCACCAACCCATGCCAATCCAAATAATAATAACCCCCAGTACTTGACTGGTACTTTATTTTATCGACCCCAGAAGGATGAAAGGCAAAGTTGACCTCGGCGGGATTTGAACTCAGAGCGCAGTGAGATAGAAAGAATACCGTAAAGTATTCTGTCCGACACGCTAACGACTCTGCCAATTCTCCGCCTTTTATGTTAATAATAAAAGTAAATATTTTACAAGCTTAACAAAGATATATTTTTTGTGTAAAGCGTTTTAACAGAAAGTTGAATAAAAAGATGAAATTAAATTCAGGTTTAGATTGATAAAACTTTTAAATATAAAGTTTCCTAAGGCGAAAATATACTGGAATATAAATAAATTGGTGTGATACATACTATAATAAATACATACATATATGCATATATTTTTCTCCAGACAGTAAATTACAGAAACAGGCTCTTATGCTAATTATAGAAATACATATTTCGCAAGCATAACATAGATATATTTTATTGGGTAAATCATTTTAGCAGAAAGCTGAGTACTACGTTTAAAATAAAATGTGTGATGTTGTCATCAGCGGAAGAAAGAGAGATTCAGAAGAGAGAAATACTGATTATATACAGACCACTAACGCTGAAAAAGATGACCGGAGATATATGCAGAAATATCGATAAATCATTTACTACATTTCTCTATGTAAAATATTTTACAAGTGAGCTGAAATTTCCAAACTTTATTGCAAAAATATTTAAAATTAACTTATAGAATTAGAATGTTACAGAATGAAAATAAACGTTTTGCAAGCAAAACGACGATATTTTTGATATATTAACAATTATAGCCACTAATATTTGAAAGGTATTGTGTTGATATGTAACTATATGTATGAACATATTTCTATTGTATTTCACTTTTTATGCAACTGAATTCGTTTTGCAGAGCCCATTTACGTTGATAGAGTTGGGCAACTTTCTTAATATCTAAGTAACTTGCTGAACAATAAAATAAAAAAAAATAAAAAAGGTAATCTGTTATCCGTTTATGGAAAGTGTTGACTTTCTAGCTTCGATTTTCTTTCGTATGGCAGCAGAACAGCCACCCAAAGGAAGATATCTACAAGGAAACATCGTAAACACTGGGGGAAAAAAGAGTCATCTATTTTATAATGGTTGGATGTGTTTGATGAAGAGAAGGATGATAAGTGCAATCAATGAAGTAGAGCTCATCACAGAGCATGGTTATAATTCTCAACTTAAGCAAATTCATTTCACTTACGTATTTAATACCACTGGGAAACGCATTGACGTTCCAAATGTCGATTTCCGTCACGCATAAAATATAAAGCCACTTTAAAACCTAATAGAAGTAAAATCCATATTCAAATCTATAAAGCGTATTCATATTCATATTGATAATTCTGCATAAATAAGAAACAATAACAACTATAAGAAAAACAAATCGAAACAACACTAATAAACATGAGATTGTAGCTGAATTTTGATGTGAGTATAATACAGTATATTTCAGTTATGCTGTGTACTTCTGGCTTCGATAATTTAGATTTAAAGATGTGGTTAAATGGAAATTTCGAAGACGCTTTTATACATAATTGAATGAGAATGAATAACATTGAATAAAATTTTGTTGGAAATCATAACAAATACAAAATAATTTCATAAATATTTTCGAAGAACTGTGGAGGTTCGGTTTTGTGAAGTGATATGATTACCAAAGTCTTTTTTGTTTTCAGTTGATGAACTCTGAAATATTTAAGCAAGGAATAATGGGAAGTTGTGACGTCTATAAATTTAGCAATACCATCAGAAATGTAAAAGAAGTGTTGCAAATAGAAATCAAAATATAATTACGTAAAGTTTATCCCTTGCTCAAAACATTCAGTCGTTAGTATTGATTTCTAACATTGGTGCAAGGTTACTACACACCATTACTACTTACTGTTCCCTCCAAACTACCCAGCTATTTTCGTGCAGAAAATATTATTTTCTTTCAATAATGAAAAAGCATGAGATTTCTAGTGAAAAGAAGTGGACTTGAGAATATTAGATATTTCTACCTTTCTCAAAAGTATTAACAACAGATAGAAAGGAATATGCTTTAAAAAGGAAAACAAACTGGCATACGTCACGGACTCAGTTTGCTGGGAGTTTAATTTTAATCTATGGCCGTGCCATACACGTATAAGAAATAGTGATTTCTTACCGTGGCATAGGGGAGCTTAGCTCTAATCTATGGCTTTGCCATAGCTGTATAGGAAGGAAATATTGTGATTTCTTACTTTGGCACAAGGTTACAAAGAGAGAGGAAAGAAGCCTTTGCCTTTTTCCGAAATAACTAGCGGCGTAACTGAAGTCAATTTACTTTAAATGGGAATTGAAACCATACTCACAACCAACTTATTGGAACCAGTAAAAGAGTAAAAGTGTATAAATTGTATATTCTGAAATAACTTTGTGAAATGAATCTTGCGACGTTTGTATTTTCTCTAGAGAAAAAGTGATGTAACTGAATGACCATTTGTTGTATTAGATATCTCCTAAAATTCGTGGGTGGGTCATTTGTCACGGTTTTATGGCATTAAGCGGATGAGTAATAAAACTCAGCCTATCTATGATGCAGATTACCTGCAGGAAACATTCCTAAATAATCTACCATCTAGGAAAACAAGGCAAGTGGAAATAAGTATACTGTTCAAATACACAATGGAATACCTGCAGAATATTTTAACTTAAGATATATGAGCTGGTAAACCATGTAGATGCGAAGCGAGCATCTTAACACATAGCCATGGAAGTGATATAGTCGACTGAACTATACGGCGTATTATAGATATTTATTTTATAAACCTCAGAAGAATGAAAAGTAATTTTAACTTGGTTGAGATTTGAAATCAGTACCTAAATGAACGCAACTAAATGTTTTCATGAATTTAGTCTAGCACTCTATTCCTCTTGTAGTGAGGTGGTTTAGTGAAATCATCATTACCGGGCGGATAACAGCATCGTATTAGGCATAAGGCTCACTTAGGGCACCTTATGCCTAAAATGAATAATAGCTTACAAGCCCTCTAGAGTTTTAAAAATACGCATTTATAAAATTATTTATAGAAATATATAGAACAAAAGCAGAACCATTAAAGAAATTCATGTTACAGATGTCCAACATATTTGACAAAATATCACTGTTCTCGAGTTCTAGGAGTCATACAAACCCCAAACATTTCCACCGTCATACAAACCCCAAACATTTCCACCGTTTTTATTGTTTAAATTTTACAGACATAATTGTCTCTATCACTAACCCATAGTTTGCAATGTTCTATGGTGTAGATTTGCACTTGAAAAGTGGTGAGCATTTCAGATTTGTTTTGGCGCATTTGCAGTCGAAACAACCGCCTTTACAGGAACATTTGATCAGCTCCCTGCACGCTCTGGACATCTGTGTAATTGTTACACAACGTGGTTCTTACGACTCTGATAACTTGGTCCAAGCAAAATCCTATGAAAGGAGACAAAATCAGCTGGGTTTGTATGCTGGTCGTCCAGATTCCTGCTTAATACACTGCTGTGTGTGGAGTAGCGCATAGCTGGTGGCTGGTAGATTGTCCATTACTCGATTGTTCTGATAAAATGTTCCCTTCTTGTCTCGTTGACATTTTTCAATGGACTGGTTTTGCCATACAGGGTAACAATCAGCCTCTCGAGCTTCTTGAAAGGGCCATTGTCAACATCCAGCTGCTGAAAGAGATGAGCGGCCAGATACACAAATGTCACTGCGGTGTCTTCGTAGACCTGTTTGGCCTGCCGAAATGACTTATTGCCTTTGATGTTGAAGGCAGAGGTTGTGCTGTAACCTGAAAATGCGTGGAGCACCGGTGATATTCCTGATCATGGCTCCCTCGGGCTTGCAGAGATAGCGTTGATATGGTAAAATCTATAATTCCACTCCAAAGACCACCCATATGTTATCCAGTAGTTGAGACGCAATTATACCATGTAATGTACCTGCCAGTAGGACTACAGCAGTTCTTACTTCGGTACACATTTAAATAGTCTTTTCTCCATGTTCTAGTGCAGGCAGTACGTGAAATACAACTCTGGTTTCTGCCTCCTCATAATTACAGTTTTGCATGAGGATGCTGGCACTAATAGACGTCAAAACTTACTCTGATGTAACATATACAGCTTTGGCTGGAAACCAGTTGAACTCCTGAACCTTGGAAGTAAAAAGAAAACAAAACTCCTTATCTTAAAGCTCCTTCCCGGAGGAAGTCCATCCAATTGCCTTGTAGTTTCGCCTTCCTCGACACATTCCAGCGCACGCCATTTGTCTCTCTTTTTACCCTGTTGGCATACTCATGGAAGGTGCAGTGGTAATTTGAAAGTGACTCTGATTGATCAGGAGGGTCAAGGCATTTCAGAAGATCATACGTTATGTTTGGCAAATGAAGCTTGCTAAAGTCTTTGAACGAAACAGAAAAGGATTGTATCTCATGTGCAAAAACTTCAACTAAATCCCCTTCCCGTTTCGGTTCTGCATAGATATGTATAGCTGACCAAAGAGTGTCACATTGTTCTGAATGGCTTTATCTGCTTCTCCTGCTTAGATATTATCCTGCATTAAGGATTTCCGAAGAGCAAAGGATAATTTATCTTGATTGTGTCATGGATGGAGTAGCTGCACATAACACGCGCATGTTTGAGGAATTCCTGGTATTGTTTCTTGCCTGTATTTTCCAACCTCTGCACTGCCGCGACCACTGATTCATTTGTGCAGTTGTGAAGTTGCGATTGTTGAGAGTTACTAGATCTGAAAAATCATCTAAGAAGGGAATGCACATCCTTCTGGTGGTTTCGAAGAGTCTGGTAACCTATCTCTGATACATATTCTGGTGCTGGAAGTCCTTGAGGATCACCGCATCATCATTATCAGGAAGGCATTCTTCCTCAAACAGATTCTGCAATATGGCACCGAAAGCATTCATCGTTGAAAAGCTATTGGGTTTTCTGTCAGCCTACCAACACCACCCGAACCTTTCACAATCCTGTTATCCCGTTCGTGAGCCTTATCAAATTAGGCCACAAAGAATTTGTACGTGATCTTGGAAACGACCTAGTGAGAATTATTCTCAAACCCATCCATGATGGTTTCAGGCAAGTATGTCATGTCTCTGACATACATAAGTATCCATCGGAGCAGTTCACATTATCCAATGCAAAGAACAGTGGTGAGTATCTTCCAGACTTCTACATACAGAGGGAATTGTTTGTCTCTGTGAGCCCTAATCCTGAGAATTAATGAGAATTAGTGTTAAATGTCTCAAGATCAGTTCCCAGTACATGAAAGTAGGACTCTTCTCCAGCATGTCATTTTTCCAGGCTATGGCAAACCCCTTCACTGAATACAAAAGCCTCCTTCTGGAGATTATGCAAGAGGAAGAGAGTGAATTGCTGGGCATGCTTGTTTCAAGTTTAGTATGCTGCCTTCAGATACAAATCATATGTGCCAGAGGATGCTATCTCTGCATCTGTAGGTTCCTTTGTCCAGGCAGAACTATCCTAGACATCACAGACGGCCATTTCTGTGTGCAAACCACCTAGCGTAACCATATGCACTCTCTTATTATGATTATTAGGCTATTTTCCCTGTACAGAATTTGCCAGTGCTTACGTAGTGTGGTCAAATGTAGTGACTGGGAATTCTACATTCAAATAGTTGGCAGCTTTTCTCTAGACATCGCAGGAGTGGCGGACTTCTCATTGAATAGAGGAAGAATTACACATTTCTATATATGACTCCGCCCACTAACACACACGGGAACCATATGTACTGGCCCCACCTCTAGTGTAGTAGTAATAAGTAGCACAAGGATATTTTTCATAGATGTCGGCCATTTTGAATTTTTGTGATTTGTAATATGCGCAGTTTCACATAGAGACACGACGCCAGTTGCGCGCTCCGGGTGAGTAAGTCGAGAATATTCGAGGTTATTCTAGGAAGGTCATTTTCCTAGTCCAGGACCTTCCATATCAAACGGGATAGGGAAGAAAAGGTTTCCCTGTCACGAAACCTGAAGGAGTTCACATGCTGAGTGAACTTTCACTTGAAGACATTGGCTGTAAGTCCCGGGTAATTCCTCGTGATACTATCAAGTGGAGTAAGAATCGTATTATCCTCTCGGTGACAAGACATTGATTTCGGCACTTACAGGTATGTCTGGAGTAAAGCCTGCGTTGGTGTAAGCACTCACCTACAGCTGCCGAAATTAATCCACCTCTTCCCCTGAGGGGAGTCTGCCTTCCCAGGGCAGTGATCTATAGGGCAACTGTTACCCCATCTGAAGGTATCTGGTGAATTATACGTGACTTACAGATAATGACTTCAAGAGAAAGTTCACACAGCATGTGAACTCCTTCATGTCCAGAGATCTAGTAGACCCCGCCTCCCTGTCCTGTTTCATCTAGAGGCTCCGGAACCAGGAGAATGACCTGCCCTGTATAACCTGGAATATTCTCGATAAGGCCCTCTCCTTATACTCACGAAGCGTGCAACTGCCGTCTTTGTCTCTACGAGAAACAGAACATATTGCTAGAGACCGTTGTATCCCTTAACAAGAAAAATGGACTGTCATTCTACAGCAACTAACGGAGCTCCCTGTTAGCTATTTTAATTTTAAGTCATTAGTTGTTCCATAGTGACAAGACAAGACATTAGTTGTTCCATTGTGACAAGACAGGACTGAAAATATTATACCGTGTAAGCTGAGCTATGTGCAGAAAGCAACGTTTTGAATTAGTTCTTAATTGAAGAATTAATACATTGTATTTTAGATTCAATTTTTACTTTCATCCATGTGAATTCTTCCATCTATCACTTCCATGCATGGAAATTCCATCCCTCATTTCCATACATGGAAATTCTTGAACTTTTCGTTATAAGATAAGTTCCAAGAAATTTACAGTTACATTGAAACATCAAATAATGCTAACCACAGGAACCTATTTTCAGTCACAGATCTGTGTATACTTTCTGTTAGATATAACATAAATGCTGAAAAGTAGACGTTCAATGCTTGAACGCTGATTCCGGCACGTTGTTATTGTTTCAATTCCGAGTTGAAGCTATTTGACTATACCAACACTACTTGGTACCATTCCAAAAAGGCACAAATCCTCACAACTTTCATATTTCTGGCATCAACAATACTGACTGCTTTTCAAAGATTAATTATATAGCGGTTATATCCCATAATCATTGTAGCCCTTCCAAACTGATGAGGATCAATGCTGTTGATTTGAGATGTTAGAAATGAGGTCGATAAAGGAATAGGACGTGTTTTCTTGGATTTTAGTGTGATACCCGGAGAGAGAGAGAGAGAGAGAGAGAGAGAGAGAGAGAGAGAGAGAGAGAGAGAGAGAGAGAGAGAGAGAGAGAG
>JAOPJM010255774.1:0-12341 GCA_027124095.1 Muusoctopus leioderma | reverse complement strand
ATATATATAGAGAGAGAGAGAGAGAGAGAGAGAGAGAGGTAAAAAACTGAAAGCAAAAACAACAACAAAAATAGACAACAGTAAATTTATTTTTTTTCAAAACTTATTAGTTATGACTCTTAGGGAAGAGGAAATAATGTTCTGCGGTTCGGACTTAGTCCTTCAAGGGGTGAAAGGAAAAAAAATATAAGGGGGAAGAAAAATAACTATTTCTTTGACATTTTTGTTGTGGTTGTTTTTTTTGTTTTTTTTTTATTGTTATTATGTATTTTTGTTGTGGTTGTTGTTTTTGTTTTTTTATTGTTATTATGTATTTTTGTTGTTATCATTTCGGTTTTAATTGTTATTCTTTCTAATGGTGTTTTTGTTATGGTTGTTATTTTTGTTGTTGAGGTCGGTGTGCGTTCCTGGCAGGCGGGCTCTTCGATATCATGTTAAGACTACCGGCCTTCAACGTTGCACAGCTAACGCTGGTTTTCTTTTTCTTCTTGTTCAACCCGGCCACAACCTTTTGCTATGATCCCTTCTTTTCGTCCTCGTAGTTCGATGGATATTCAAAGGGAGAGAGTTCGGAGTTGGAGAAGACAGGTGGGATGTGCATGCACGTCTGTCATTTCAGTTTTTGATGTTTGCGTTTGTGTATGTGCTCTTTGTACCTATTTTTGTGAGGTGGTGAGCACTCAGCCCATATCATTTTTGTTGGTAGTGGCACTGTTTTTATCTGTCCCTCGCAATGTTGTTCATGTGCTTGGAGTCTTTGTTGTAGTTGTTCTTGTTGCCAAACCTGGTAAGGCTACATCACTGTTGCAGTTGCTGCTGTTGCTATTTTCGTGTTATGAGTTTTGGATTTAGTGGTTGGGTGCTTGTGCATTCTTCTCCTTCATCTCATGGCAGAAGAAATAAAGTTGTGTGTGCTACAACTGCTGTTCCATTTCGACCTCTTGCCCTCCACCTTCAAACAAACTTGCGTCCCAGTCTGGACGCAAATGGGGCTAGGGTTCCCCGCCACTTCTGCAGGTGTTGTCTGTCACAGTACCTCAAGGGTTATCTGCGACCAGTTTGCTTTGAAGATTGATATAGTACTGGCTACTTCACTATTTTCCTTCACTGCAGTTACCAGTTGTTCCATGTCCAACTCCAGTATAATACCCTTGGCCGTTTGCCACCCCTTGTATGTTGGGAAGAAGGTGAACATACCCATCTTTGCGCATCTGAGTGTAGAGATTAGCGTGGAGCCTGCGTTAGTTCTTCACTGGAAACGGATTTGTGCGTATGTTTACTTCTTTCCTCTTTTAATACCTCCACTTCTGGAAGAGATATTACACATGATCTCACTATATTCCTCCCGTTCTTACCCCAGCGCTCGGTCTTAGACTGCATAAGGTGTTCTTTACATGGTTCTGGTATTTAAGCAAACATTCCTGCTCTGAAGGATGGTTTACAGCTATTGCTGCTATAAGTATTTTTAGTTGTGGCATTATTTGTCGTGGCTGTTGTGTAAGTGTTGCTTGTATCCCTGTTGCTACTGGTATTTTGTGTTATTGCTACTGATGCTGCTACTAGTGCCGGCGCTGACGATGGCTGTGGTGGTAATGGCGTCCCTTATAGTAGTGAAGTTGACTTCTGTTGAAGACGCCAAGTATCTAAAACTATTGTTTATACCATCATTACGGCCACCACCTTCAACATTTCTGGCGCTACTACTGCTTGTAATGGTAATAGTGGTGTTGGCGGTCGTAATATTACTGCCACTGCGACAGACTGTTCGAATATAGGGAGGGAAATCGTATGTTTTCCCCTTCTCTGTTGTTTTACTTTCACCTTCCTGTTACTGGTTGCTCTGTCCCATCCTCTTTTTCATATTGGCATAAGCAAGCGACGGCTTATTAAATTAAATATTTATTTAAATGAAAATGTCCATAGATTATAAAACACAATTGTGAGCAAAAGAGGAGCCTAAATAATTAAGTAAACAGCACTAGACATAACTGGGCATTTCGGCAACAAGACATCCAAAACATTATTGGTTTAAAAGGTCAAAGACGATAATAAATTTTTAAAAAAAACCCAAAACACGGAGGTGTACAAAATCGCAACTCACTGTTAAGCAATAATAATAATATTATATTACATATGCTCAAGGCCAAAACCGCAATGCTTGACTTGTACTTTTTTTATCGACCCAGGAAAGATGAATGGTAAATTCGACATCCGCAGTATTTGAAGTCACAAGGTAAAGAGCTGGAACAAATACCACAAGACATTTCGTCCGACGCTTTAATTCTACCAATCCACCGCCCCCACACAACAATAACGATAATAACAACAACAATAATAATAATTTCTCACATAGGCATAAGGCCAGGAATTTTGGGTGAGGGGTTATTTGATTAAATCGACTGAAGTACTTGACTGGTACTTTATTTCATCGACACTAAAAGTATGAAAGCCATAGTTAAAACAAACAAAACAAAACGAAACAAACAAACGGATAATAAAACGTACGTTATCTAAAACAAATAAACAATTCCTATGGTTAATACAATCAGTAAAAATCAAAAAAATCACTATCAGCAGGGCCAGAATTTATGATGAATTTTGTTGCGATTACGATAGAAAAATACCGTAAATTATCGTTTAGAAGCGGCGTGCCCTCAAATGTTTAACCCCAAAAAGATAGGATCGCCTTCTACTGTGACCATTCAAAATATAACCAAAATTAAAAGAATGTATCCATGGATCCAGTACACTGGACATATAAGCACTATATTTAAGTGTTACATTCATACTACACAGCAACGCTACATCCAACACACACGAGTATTATAAAATAGACATATGTGTTATTGAGGAAAAACAAAGTGAGGAAAATATTACTGCAAAAGAGACTTATAATAAACAATAAAAAGATCCAAAAAATTGAAATAGATGAACTTATCGACAGAATACACACTGAAAATATAAAAAATTCCAACTAATTGAAATAAATACCTAATATAAACCAATGAAAGCAACAGAACCACCACATACATAACACATAAGTCTCTACAAACGAAAGAGAGCAACACAACAAAGATGAGCACACATACAATAAATAGCCCTCAAAACACAGTGAATATACTATAGAACTCGCCACACAAGAAAGAAAAAAGGCATGACAGCGAAACAAATGTGACCTAAAGAAATAGAACTAAAATCTAAAAAAATTAACACCATAGAAGTTCCCATAGAAACATTCAACCAAATACACAGTTACCACAAATGAATACCCTCGACCGCAGACCTAGCAACAGACAGAATAAAAACGCACATCAATACAGAGCAACTCGAGTTAATATTGAGGAGAACCAAACAGAACAATAAAGTAGAAGAGAACCTGACAACATTGATTAACATGGATTAACGTAATCATCTATCCAATCTACACAAAAACAAGCAGCTCCACGAAAGAATAGATAAAAGTAACAGCACCCCGCAATAATTTTTTTCACCGCATCAAACTACCCAGATATCGACAGACTGAATGATCTCATCTATTCAGTAGCAGTCGTAGTATGAGAGAAACTGAGCTTGATCCTAATCGAGGCAGACACTCGGCTAAACTCGACACAAAAAGGCAAAGAAAATATAATACATCAAATTGAAAAATAAAAATGAAAGACCTATTCTTAGCGAAATGGTAAAGGAGGGATCCGACATGAAAAGAAAAAAACAACACAAATAAATATTCTACGTAGACATTAACCAAACAAACAAAAAAAATTGGAGAAAAGAATAAGCATAACACATAACGCACAAGTAAATCGCTTATAAGTAATTGTAATCTTAGTATGGATTCATACTCAAATGGCAGTTCAAAGAGCACTAAATGAGAATAAATATTTGGAATCGAACCTAAGTAGATGAATTGCTACATACACCACGCATATTCAGGAGTCTAATAGGTCCACTATTCTCTCTATATCACGGAACGGCTGGTACTAATTAAACATTTTATTATTCCTCTGCTGCATTTTGAACCATTGTCACGGGTCTCTTAGCTTGAACTTTGGAGTTAAAACCTTTTTAGTAGATTTTATGTTGCTTAACCTGAGATGAACTCTGATCGATTAGACCTATGATCAAAGACATTCTAACGGTTATCATCCCGTCTTTTATTCAGACATTATCTAATGTGTCATTATTTTAAAAAAACCGTAGGGTCTGATTTGAGGGAGACTTGGCTACTAGTTCCGGCAGTTCGAGCGACAATATAGACGCTCCTTTGTTGCGCATCCTGACCTGCCAATATACATTAAGGTTATTTTAATAGATAGGCAGCGATACAGAAGAAAACAACTCTCTGTTTTTTTACACTTTGTATTTCTTTCCTTCAGAGAGATTGTGAGATGGTTGGTGTAAGAGGTGGTGAGAGGTATGAGTTACTTAGAGAGTGTGTGATAGGTGGTAAGAGGAACAGTTTAGGTTACTTCTATAGATAGTCTTATATTAGCTTCATTATAATACGGTTCGAATGTATTTGTAACAATTTTATTTGGTTTACGTTCAGAATAATGAATAGAAATGTTCTGATGTTAACAAACGTTCTTATTATCTCTTGTAACCACCACCACCACCTCTACCTCCACCACCAGCACTACTACTACTACTACTACTGTTGCTGCTGCGGCTACTACTACTACCACCACTACCACCACTACTACATAATCACTTACTAATTACGTCGTTAAAATACAATAACTGACCAATGCGATATAGAATTATATAATCTGGCAACATAGTAGATGCTGATACTGCTGCTTATCTCTAGGTCAGCTCTGATTGAGATGACCTTTGATTGATGGCGTTCCAGCTCTGATTATCCCGTATCGTATTCTATGACTATATTATCTAATGTGTCCTTCCTTTTTTCAAGACAGTAGGGTGTGATTTCAGTGAGATGTGGATGCTTATATCTCTATTAGGTCAAGCGAACACGTAAAGTCTCCCTCGCTGGTTCAACATCATTTCTAGCGTAAACAGAAGCCTTTTGACTTGATCGTGTTGTTGTTTATAATTTTACATTCACTGACTTTCTATTCTCTATTCCATGAATATTCCCTGTTCCTACAGCATCGATGTTGATACGGTGTCTCGCTGGTTTAAGGCACTTAACCCACCATAGCTAACACTATCTATCTATAGATAAAGACGACATGCGTATTTTGGAGCATGACTTCAAGCTAACAACATATGCTTACTGCATGCTTCGCTGGCTTGTAGAGCTGCGATCTAAAAACTACAATTTGTATTAGCTTAAAGAATTACTCTTCTGAAGTCAATAGCGCTAATCACTGAATTCTCGTTACATCGGATTAGAAAAAGGTCAAATAATTGATTCTATTTAACACACTTGGTTCCGGTGAATAATTATTGATTGATTCTAGACAAATTAACACAAATAGCTAAAACACGACCAAAACAACAACAAATCATTATCCTTCACATCGATGAAGGACATAATCTTTCGCTGAACCTTATGGGTCCATATGCCAGTACTTAACCCTGGATCTTGCATAGTCATGTGCAATAGAACCATAATAACTCCCCTTGGATAGATGTTAATCTATCGCATATTACATTCCAAGTAGTTCTGTGGCCTATTTCACAACAGTTATGAGACAAAAAATTAAAGTGATATGCTTACAGACATAACATGCCTGCAGTAGAATTACACTTACAACCTATGAATTCATTAGTTAATAGTCTAACACCAGATCTTCTCGACAGCTTTATTGGTGTCATATTAAAGGTGGCAAATCGGTACAAATAACAAAAACAGAATCGACTTTCATACATTAAATCAATCTATGGGTGGCGACCGCAATTTTGTCCAGATATAATTCGGAAAGTGTCGCGAAGATGAATCAATTACTTTTGAAATATTTGATGAAATGTAAAATGTTCATAAATATATTATACAATAAGCTATAGACATAAGGCCTGCAACACGCCAGTTACTGTAAACAAAACAATTAAAGAATATTTCCTCCACGAAAAATATCAATGATAATTGCACTTCATTGGGAAATATTTAAAAAAAATAAAATGGTAGCAGAAGTTTATGGATTTGCGAAAATCGGTTCGGACGGTAAAAGTTTGGGAACGGTTGTATTAGGTAAATGTAGCATCAAGAACGTAACAAACCTAAAAGTGAATCAAAGCTAAAATAACAAAATTTAAACAAAAATGCGGGATATGTAGGAGAAATCATGGGACGTCTGTACGTAGTTGATATTCCTTATATAGAGGTAGTTCAAGAAAACTACTCAGTGGTACTTCAGTAGACAATAGCTCAAAGCTGAGGCCAAAAGACTTCTGATTGCTGATCAAAATCGATTTTAGCCCCCACAGAGAGAGAGAGGGGAGAGGGAGAGAATAACAGAAAATGAGAAAGTGATAGTAAATTCCTTTTCATAAAATTCTAAATTTGCGAGTAAAATACGAAGAAATTCAAAGGAAAATGATACACACAAACAAATACGCGTGCGCGCGCGCACACACACACACACACACACACACACACTTAATCACACACATAAGTGTGTGAGGAGGAAGAGAGAGAAATAGAGAAATAGGAAGAAGGAATAACAGGAAAATAAATAAAAGCAGTAGAAATATGTATGATTTGCGGTAAAATCTTTATTGACTACTATATTATGTTTCGCTTACCCATCAAATATTTCGATGCAAATGTATTACCTTGAAAATGTATATACAGAGTTACACAATACAACTATTTTTAAACTACAAAGGACAGTGTAGAAATTACATTTTGTTACATTGTGGTGCCATATTATTTTATTTTTTGTTTATTTATGTTTTGCATCTTCATCGTTACGTTTTAAACTCCTGGACGAGAAAGGAACATTCCTTAAAAATCGCTCTCGTGATAGAAGAGAATCAATCCTTTTCTAAAATCAGTTTAGCACGTGTTGTAAGGTCCAAATAATTTTTTTTTAATTCAAGCTAAAATGTAACTCATGAGATAAAGATGATGTAGGAAAGGAGACATAAGTTTCCCTAATATATATATATAGGAAAAACGAGTGGTCATCTTTCGATTTAAGCATATAAAATGACCGACTACAAAGTGAAAGGAAATTATGCTTTTTGTGTGCTATAAGTGTGTGTGTGTGTGTGTGTGTGCATTCGTTATTTTTCTTTTTTCTTTCTCTCTGATTTTTTTCTCGCGCGTTGGTTGTTTTGAGTTCGAGATATAATTGGATAAACATATTTAGTAAGGTAGACAGACATAGTTAAATATATAAATAGGGATAAGAAGAAAGAAAACAATAAAGAGAAAGAAATATATTTACAAACAAAGCGTGAGAAAAAGACCAGAGATGTAGACAAAAGAAAATACCAAATACAAGCACACAACGAACTGAGTTATAAAGGATTAATTTCTTTCACTTTGTAGTTGGACATTTTATGTGACTACATCGGAAGATCGCAAAAGAATATATGGTCAAATATTCACAGCTATGAAGAGAAATAACGACTAAAAGTTAAGGGATGTATCAAAGAAAGAAAGATGGATGGCTGTGTCGATAAGTTACTGGAAACCAGATAAGAGATCGATTTTTTATCCTGTCAACGTTACTTTATTGTGTTCATGGCCAAATCACTTGACTCACAATTGATCTACTACACGTAGTTGTAAATAGTTACTGCAGTGTAGTAATAAATGACAGCTTACAGTCAGTTGAGAAGTACTTGTCTACATTTATTGTCGACTTGTTCTGGAGACAGGGTCAACGACCGAAAAGTTCGTGTTGACTACACCATATGGAATAAAATATTTGTCTTAATAAAATCGATAAACTAATCTTGCAAAAGATCATGCTAATAGAAATATTGATCTCTGATGCAAACACAAGGCCACAAATTGACAAGAAAGATAGGTAACAGCCATTTCTGTCAACCCTAGTATTTGACTGGTACAAATTTTATCAATCCCAAAAGAATCAAAGGCAAAATAGACCTCAGCGGCAGTAGAACACAGAAAGTGAAGGAGCATAACAAAATATTATAAAAGATCTTATTCGATGCACTACCAATTCTTTTAATACAACACCCTGAGGCTAATAAAAATGTTCATCCGAAATATGTCTACATATAACAACTACAAAACCAACTAACATAGATAAGATCACCAACAACTACAATGTTCTTTAAAATAGTTGTATAAAGGAGTTAAAACATTTGTCCTGACATTAACACTTTAACGATATGTTAAAAGTAGAAGAAAAAAAAAGACAGAAAACCACGATAGCTATTCAGAATGGAAACAATATTCCCAATATTAAATATATGAAATAGTAACCGTGAAAAAAAAATTGTCTTCCGATAACATACTTACCACGAAACCGACTATGTTGCCTCTCTAAAAGAAAGTTGGCTGGTGACTTAACTTAATTTATTGGCTGATTTAACATGACAACCTGGATATTGGATGACTTTAGCAGAGTCCACTCTGTTGCAAGGATTCGGGCCAGCTCTCCAGTGTCAGGATGACTTCTTCCCTACCTTCCTGCAGTCCCGAAGGCCCTGGAAAAGTCATGGTTTCTACCCTTCCTCATCTGACTAAGCTACGCGTGAAAGAAAAAAAGAAGCAAAATGACAATATGTTAGCAACGGAAACGAGTATGGCAAAAATAAATGTCGGAATGACATGTTGAGAACAACTACATTTAAACTGGACCGTTATAGAGAATATCGTCAAACATGCTATGAACAGAATACATGAATGCTTTTTTATAAAGTAGAATAATTCGACAAACTTGGATATTGGAAACACAAGCATTAAAGAAAGTTACCCCACTTTCAAAGCAATATGTCAACTATGTCAACATACCCAAATATAAAACATATGAGAGAGTAATAGAAAGAGAAATCAACAGTAACATACTATTACCACTGAGAATGGAAATTATTTCATGAAAATCTGATGTCCCCGTTCAATCTTAGCCTTTTTCCTTTACACCATTACTGTCACTAATTTGTTGAACGAAACCAGCCACAGAATAAATGCACTGTGGACAATCCATAAATCATCTCTTCTATGCGAATGGTGGTCTAAAACTGCATCTATGTGATATCAACCAGCTGGAGAATCTATTAGGAAGCAGACAGAATTTCAACTAAGATAGATGAAAAAAAAATTGTGTCGAGGCAAACATCAACATAAGATAGAATATTGTTTTTTTTTATTTGATAAAGCATGGAGTAGGTGATAAACTTCCACCAAAAAGTGTTTGCAATTGAGGATCGATCCCCTGGAAAGATATAAACCTGACTACTCACTCCAATCTTTTTATACTGATAAAAAGAAAAAACTGTTTATACTGATAAAAAGAAAACAATATTTAAGCAATTTACCTTATATTCTAATAACAATTTGTGATAAATAAATACTTATCTTTTCATCCCTATTTGGCGAGGCAGCAGTTCTTTATTTTAGGTGGAGAGTGAAGGTTGCGACGTTCAAAACAAGCCTTATTTAATTAATGGCATAATGAAAGTAAATTAAATTAAAATGAATTTCAATGGGAAACCAGAAACGCGTTGCAAATTCGATTAAATAAGTAGTAATTCAATCCAGAAACCAAAGAATCCGACGATGTTTGCATAAATTAAAAATATTAGATGAAGCATACAAAATATTTTATAAAAATAGATGTAAATATTGTTTAATATTTTTAATTAGGCACACTACTTTATACATTAAGCAATGATTAGTGGGAAGCGTGACAACGGTGTAGTTTTCGCATGGTCCAGAGCAGCGAATCTGAATGTTTTACTGTAGATTGACGCATAATTCCAGCTATCTCAGCTTGTCGGATATGTTCTCTACAATGTTGTTCACCACGGTGTTAACTACAACTGGTTGAGAGTATTAGAAAGTGAATTCGGATAATATACATAGATTGGAGGTGAGCTCCAAGAAAACCGAGTCGGCAGCCAAGGTTCAACTTCCTTCCCTTCTGAGCTTTATTACTCTACTTATTCTTCATAACTGCATAGAATATAGATTGCAGACATATAATCTCAGGTTTGACTCAATATATTAATAAATATGAAAATGTAACCCACAAAATGACTAATTAATTGCTACGTGACTCGTTTAATTGTTCGATAGCAGAAAGAGGAGAATTCCTAATAAAATATTGGGCGTTTTTTTAGTATAACATCTCTTCATGTGTTAACATTGCTTTTCATTATTTCGGGGTAGGGCAGTGGACCGGATGAATATTTAGAGCGCCGGACAGGATGTTTGAAGTGTTTGTTCCGGCTGTTAGTGTTCTGAGTTCAAATCCCACTGTGGCCTACTTGGGTTGTAGATTTAATCCGTCACCCGACTTAACACCAATACCTGACCCGTGGGTGCATTTAGTGGAAACCACTCTATTGCAAGCATTCAGGTCAGGTCTAAGGTTTGAAGTTATCTTTCTAGCCCTCCTACCCACCAGCCTCGGAGGCCGTGAAAAAGTGTGATGGGCCCTACCCTTCCTCCCGCCTAAGTGATACAAATTTAAAATCGCGTAAGAATCGTCTGTCCTTTTCATTTTTCATCCTTCTGGCGCGATAAAATAATTACCTGAGAAATAGCGAGGCTAATTTAATCGAGTATACGACTGCTGCTAAATTTGAAGCTTTGTGCCAATGTTAACAATCTATGCACTTTAATTAAGCGATGACTTAACTCGAATAGTTTAAAGACAAGAGTATACTGATGCTTAAGCGTTGATTACTTCCGTATATTTAATAACTTACGAATCAAACTCTATATAAATAAAAAGGTAATATTTTACTTTTTTAAATTATGTAATATTAGATATGATAATATTAATTAGCATAATGTATTTATTGAGAAGTATTAATAAAACCACAAACATGAACGTTACTTAATTTAAGAAAACTTTAGAAAAAATGTATTTTAAATTTATTATTCGATATTATTGAATACCTAAGACAAACTATTAATAACTATTTGATTGCAGGGAGGGTTTCAAGAATTGTCCAACTGCATAAGCTGAAATGTGCTTTTCGAGAAAAAGCTGCTAAAGTGGATGATCAATAACTACTGCACACCAGGATATCATCTTAGATGAAACGTTACTATTTTGACCGCCCTTGATCAGGGCAGCCACGAAAAACTACTGAAGGGATGTACAGATACATTTATTAATGAAGAACAGGAAAGTGACCACCGGTGATTTTTTTGAACGACGTTCGACAGAAATATACATACAGTTCGGTGTCACTACAAGTAAAAATCGACTAAAGCAGTTTGCGGGTAAAAAAAAAACGTACATTTCCCTCAAGAACCGACATCCCCGCATCAAGTTTACTCAAGAGCATAATAATTGGGGTTCGTTAGACTGGTAAAAAAATCTTGTGGTGGGATGATTCAACATTGGATTTGTTCGGTTCTGAAGGCGGAGTGTATGGTCACCGTCGTACAGGGAAAGAATTTCATCTTAATACATGAATCCGACAGATAAGCACGGTGGTGGAAATGTCATGTGTTGTAGCTGCATGTCTGCAAAATAGGTTTTCCCATACATCAGATCAAGGTGGGCATGATGAACAGTACAGCATATCTGGAGATCTTGGAGAAGACTATTTTCCCTTATGCTAACAGACATTTGAGTCGGTCCTGGATTTGTCAGCACAACAACGACCCGAACTGCAGGAATAATCAAGGAATTCATCAAAAGCAAGAACATCTGATTCCTGCAGTGACCAGGAAAATCCCCAGATATAAATCCGATAGAAAATTTAGAGAAACGGGTTGACATTATCAATCAAGGAAATTTAGTGAGGAGTTTGATTATATATCCCAAAAAGTGTAAGAAATTCTAGACAATGTAATTAATATATCAAAGGTATATAATCAATGTCTCGTAGATGTGATTCCGTTTTCAGAAATTTCGAGTAACTGAACAAGTATTAGTACTCTATGAACATGTGTATTAAAGACTGAGAAGAATAAACATTATTCTGTCTTTAATATACACTTTCAATTTTTTGGAAAATAAAATTATAGCTTTAAATGTTCTTAAAGTGACGATCATTTTCGTGGCGTTATTGATATTGTCAATACATGAATTTTTTAATTCTTTTTAAAATAAATAAATTAGACAAATTAAAAACCCATTTAAACTTACATTATTTCAAAGAGTAAACACTTTTTTTATTCAATTCGTATACAGCTTCAATTGTAAGTGATGAAATAAACGTTTAATGTGCAGTATAATTACTCTTGTTTACAAACTAAGTGACACCGCTGCATA
>JAOPJM010255773.1:0-19251 GCA_027124095.1 Muusoctopus leioderma | reverse complement strand
TAAAATAAAGTTTGTTTGAACATTATTACTTCATTTTTTCTTATCGAGTCTTAGAGATTATTGCTCGAACCACGTATCATACATTACTATTCCAAGACATATCCTAGCTATGGAATATTTTGTTGTGAAGCATAGTCATTTCCACACATAACTTGCTATGACTATTATAATGATACAGGGAAAATACACTAGTTTACTGTTGCTGTATGTAAGATCTTTATAAGGAAAAAAAGCTTACGATAAAAATATTAGGTGAATGAAAAATAGGGATTATAATGATAGACAATAACAATGTAAGTGAAGTGAAATAGCTACAGCTGTGAATGAAAACCAGATAGCTATGGAATACTACCCTCTAATAAGGTACTTGTCACACCAAGAAATATTCTTAATAATAAATCTGTTCTCTTATCTGGAAATCAAAATTTATCTCTAAGCCTTATTCAATCACAAAAAATTGGTAATTTTTTTAAAACATTTTAGTAGTTTTATCAACATCAGTATCATGTGATCAGGAACTATTGCTCTCATTATCTAAGGTCTTAACCCAAAACAATCTTCACAATAAGACTAAGTATATTTGTATGCACATAATAGATTACATCATATGTTGTATGATGAAAGGTATAATTAATTTCAGTCAAAGTTTGTCAAAACATTACCACATTTTATAAGTAAAAGAATATTTATAAAGAGGCTATGCCTAATTCAGATAGTAGTGATAGGTACATTAGGTGTAAAGAGAGTACAAAAAAAAAATTTTAATCGTAATAGTTTCTCATTACTAATCATGTACTCTTGCTAACTAGCACTTTAACCCAACAAGTTAATCTTCTCAACAAGACTAAGTATTACAAGCAGATAATGCCTATCAAACAGCATTATCTACAGTAATCAAACAGCATTATCTACTAGTAATCAAACAGCATTATCTACTCGTAATCAAACACCATTATCTACAAGTAATAGAAATTATTTCACTACAAAAGTATATGATATATCAAGGGGATTTTGTTAAGCTATTAACATTTTGAAAATTTCAAGGAAGGTTTTGGGAATCCAACATATAACTGAATGACAACAAAGATAAGATATATAGTAAATATAATGCGAATAAAGATAACTACAGCTTATAATATTAGTTTTATATGGTAACTATGTGATATTGATGTCTATCTAAAACATTTTTGTGACATACGTAAAACATCTTCAACCAGAAATTAAAACTGGCTTGAAGAATCACCTTATAGGTAGTTGATTTCTTAAATCTCTAAATGTCTGAGATGAGTTATTGTTAATATGATTATAATTTTTCAGGCTAACTTCATCTTTACAGATGAAACATTTTTTTTTTTGTATATTTACATCTACACTATATTTTGATCAGTTTCATCTCAAATCATCATCATGTGTCTTATTATTGGATATGTACATAGTAATGGATTTGAACTAGAAACCTTTATTTTTAAACTAAGAGTAGAAACACTCTTATCCACTATTCCACTGATACATGTTTATTTCTTGTTCTACAGCATTTTCTACACACATTATTAGAAGAGAAAATAAGAAATTAGAAGTTTTATTCAATAAACAACTTTAAATATATAAACAAAAGGTAAAAACAAAAACATTAAAAAAATAACTTCTAACTTCCAATGTTTAACCCTATATAATGTAATAAATCTAATAGGAGAAATTAATTTCTTTTAATTTTCTAGAAGTTTAGATATATATAAGTGAAATATTTTTAGAGCACAAAGTACTGCAACTGCTTACCTGCCATACGTTCATCAACTTGTCTTTCACCATCATCAGAATATCGGGCAAAATCCAAGGAGTCCAAAGTATGAACACTTGAAGTTCTTTCTAAGAAAAATGAAATTAAATAATTTATGCATTAGCCATATAATAAAAACAAATTATTAAAATCAATTAATAGTCATCCTTTTTAATTTGCATAGATATAATTAAAAATCAGTCAATACATTAAATTAGTATTTCATGACCAGGTAAAACAAAAACCACTACCCATTTTGTTTTCATATGACAATCAGAATCAGTTTTTTGTTTTTTGTTTTGTTTTTAATGATATCATAATTAAGTAGTATTATAGGTGGGGAGGGGATCACAAGTTGGAAAAAAACCTGTTTGCTTATGGAAGCAACCTATGAAAATCATCCCAATAGCTGCAATTAGATACCACAAGAATAAGGTGCATATTTACCATTTATATAAATAACCAAGGTAGACGAGCCAACAAAGGAGTATCTACATGGTTGCTTTATTTGCTGGAAACAACAGCCAAATCTTCTTAAAATTCAACCCTACTGTCTTAAAAATGAATGAATATACAGGATACAGTACTTCTGGATATAATATGCCAGAAAAGAAAACAGGAAGGTCATAGCTGGAATACTGATCGAAGAATGAAAATGTGTGCACCTAATCATTTTGTGGATGACCTGCATGCCATAAATCTGTTCAATCAGAGCTGACCTAAGGCTACACATCATCAACGACATATCAAGAGCAGTACAGTTCACTGCAGTAAGTAGTGGGTCAATGCATAAGTTATAAATGATTTGTTAGCTAGCTATGCTGAACTCCAATGCTCCCATGAACCAGAAGATGACATCAAGATATCAGACCAGTGTATCCTCATATGAATTACTGTGTGAAGATGAAGTCTTTATTGTCACTCTAGCAACTCAATGAATTATGGGACATTACCTAGGAAATACTGAAAAATGATAACAGAATAAAAATCCCTGAACATTATTATTGATTCCTTTTTGGTAAGCACGCAGACAATTTTATATATATTTGGAAACATTAATTTGATTCAGTGTCAGTGTATCATTATTTAATATTATGAGCACTGTCATATTGCCAAAGACTAGGTCTTTGGATTAATTTGTGCTACAAATATTGGTAAATATACTCTGTTCATAATATTAGACATTATAAGCACCAATTTAAGACAGAAAAGAGAAACATGCCCACAAACAAGACTCAGACCACATATTCATTGCTTGCCAGGTGACCGTGTTACTGATTACACTACAGAGTCCCATCAGTTCGCCTGTTTCTCTTTTCTGTATCAAATTGGTACTTCATCATCATCATTTTACATCCGTTTTCCATGCTAGCATGGGTTGGACGGGTGATTTCAGCCCGCATCGATTCCAGTTGGAGTCACCATTCTCCTAAACAGGTTGGGGGATCACACCTCACTCAAATGTTTCCTTTGGCTAAGTTTCTACAGCTGGATGCCCTTCCTATCATCAACCACTTTACAGAGTGTACTGGGTGCATTTTCTCGTGGCACCAACACTAGAGAGGTTGTCAAGTCCAAGACATGATCAAAGGGCCCTCTCGACCCTGATTGATCGCCAAAACACTTTACAGAGTGCCAAATAAGGGTTTCTCTCAAATACGAGCACATTTGTAAACTAAAAATGTGAGTATTTCACCATGATAAATGTTCTTCAATGTGTACTTGTTGGTGGACAATAAGATTAGATTGGCAAGAAAAGGATTTCTCACGTTTCACAATTAAAAGGCTTACCTCCAGTGTGTATTCGTTTGTGTGCTTTTAAATGACTGTTCGTGATAAATGATTTCCCACATATTTCACAGCAATATAGTTTCTCTTCATTATGTATCTGTTTGTGTGTTTTTAAGTGACTGTTAGCACTAAATGATCTTTTACATATTTCACAACGATAGGGTTTTTCTCCACTGTGTATTCTTTTGTGAATTACAAGACTAGAATTAAAAGAGAATGATTTCCCACATATTTCACAATGATATGGTTTTTCTCCCGTGTGCATTCTTGTGTGTGTTGTGAGGGCACTGTTACTTACAAAATATTTTCCACATATTTCACAGTGAAATGGTTTTTCTCCAGTGTGAGAACGTTTGTGGATAACAAGACTAGAATGAACAGTGAATGATTTCCCACATATTTCACAATGGAAGGGTTTTTCTCCAGTATGTACTCTTTCGTGTCTTGTTAACTTATTGTTAGATACAAAAGATTTCCCACATATTTCACAGACATATGGTTTTTCTCCAGTGTGACTACGTATGTGTATTGTAAGCTTAGAATTTTGAATGAAAGATTTCCCACATATCTCACAGTGGAAGGATTTTTCTCCAATGTGTATTCTTTTGTGACTTGTAAAATTACTGTTATCCATAAAAGATTTCCCACATATTTCACAGTAATATGGTTTTTCTCCAGTGTGACTACGTATGTGGACTGTAAGCCGGCAGTTTTTATTGAAAGATTTCCCACATATTTCACAGTGGAACGGGTTATCTCCAGTGTGTATACTTTTGTGAACTAAAAGACTTGAATTCTGAGTGAAAGATTTCCCACATATTTCACAGGAATAGGGTTTTTCTCCAGTGTGACTACGTATATGGATAACAAGATGAGAATTATGTGTGAAAGATTTCCCACATATTTCACAGTGGAAGGGTTTTTCCCTCTTGTGTATATCTTTGTGTGTAATGACTTCATGCTCTGAAGAGAACATTTTCCTACAAAACTCACAGCGATATTCAGGAATATTTATGTGCAGTGGTCTTTGTTTAGTAAACGTTTCACTATGTTAAGGTTTCTCACCACTGTATGTTGATGTTACTGAATCTATATTGGTAAAAACAGTTGTGGTAGAAGCGTTCAAATGATTAAGGTCCTCCATATTAGTTCTCCAGGAATTCTTAAAAGCTGAGAAATGCTTGTGTGCGTAATCTATTATGGTTCAGTTTCTTGTCTTGGATATCATGGGGCTCTGTTTACATGTATGGAAAATATGCACTGTAGATATATTTTTTACTTACCACTAGAATGCTTATTGCAGACTGGGTCCTCTTCGTGTGGCACACAGTGTTGTAGACGAAAGAAAACTTCTATTTCTACGTTAAGAAGTGTGGATATGGTTAATGGATGCCATGTAGCTTTAAAAATATAGATCATCCATGTGTGTGTGTAGTCCAAATAAATCGGGATTGTTTATCATTGATAGTAGAAAAGTGCCCTATGTGTGCTGTATAATGGCAATCAAAATAAAACGTCCTTTCGGTCTGAAGGCCAACTGAAACGTCAAGAAGGGTCAGGAAGTATTCGCTCATTGTTTGGTGATTAAAACCTATTTCCCCTCTCCTTTAAAATAGGGAACAACCAATTCACCATGTAGCGTAGTTTGTAAAGAAATGAAATATTTAATCAAACACGAGATGGAATACCGACTCTGAAACATGTATGTTATCCAAACATTAATGTTCAACTTAACATGAGATAATTACTACACATGATATAATTAGATTAGATGAAATTATAACATGAGATAATTACTACGCATGATATAATTATATCAGATGAATATAATTATATTAGATGAATATAAACATACTAAGTAGGCGGTGTCGTTGACAATTTTCCTTCGCGAAATGACACCGGTGACATTAGTTAAGTGTTCCTTACATACATTAATAGATTCAGAAACACCTTCAATTATATGCATTGTGTGGTGGTTGTAAAGACACTTATAGGTGGTACTGCAGTAGTTGCAAAAATAGGAAGTCCATAAGATCGGGTTCGTTCTTCGACAAATCTAATCCGGATCTGTTACAATTAGTGACTTTGTTTTATACCTGGAGTAAAGATATGCTTTTGAAGGATCCTGCTACTGAATCTGGATTTACAAGTTACCTAAATGTTTGGTGTTCTTTTCTCGTAATGCATGTGCTTTTAAAATGAAAATATGTTTACCCATACACGAAGAGTTATGTATATTTGTTTTCGTTTCGGCATTTCGAATAAGCCAAAATATGTTTTTTACATTCCCCATCCATTTGAAATTACGCCGCGATTATCCACATTTACCATTTTTAATTCATTTTGATCATGAAAGCAAGAACTAAAGAACACTATCTTGGTTTACATTTCATTCACAAAGAATTTTTTAAAAAAACACTGAACAAAATCCAAAATTTACAGTCATCTGACAATTAACATATATTCGTGTTTATAATAGATCTGTATGTTTATGACGATTTTATCTGCACTGTATTGTCGTAGTATTGGGGTCCTCTTCCGCTTGAAATGTTTCAAACACTCCTAATTTACTGTATTGTCTCCCATCTAAATTTCTTTTATTAATATCATATGTAATGATATCGCAGCGTTTCCCAAACTTTTTAGCCCAGCGACCCAGTTTTTTAGATTCGGAATTTCTCGCGACCCACCGGGATTTACAGCCGAAAGAATATCGACTATGTCTAATTTGTTTTTATTTTGATTATATTGATATCATTTGATTTGGTGTATAATTTGAATAATATACTTTTCATCGAAATAAATTGCGTGATTTTAAAAGAAAAACAAAATTATTAAAAAAAACCTTTTCCCTCTTTACTGTTACAAAACATTGTATAAAAAGTTCTGGATGATTACTCTAGAACAACTGAAGGACAGTATGTGGTCCGCGGAGTTTAAAAACTCATTAGATCGTAACAATAGTTGGAGATTTTTAACATTGGAGAATCATTTCGTGACCCAGCAAAAATCAGCTCGTGAACCGCCGGTGGGCGCGACCCATAGTTTGGGAAACGCTATGACCGATTTTATAAGAGGTTGATGAATAAATCAATTCCTGTATGGTACTAGTACTTAGTTTATCGATCCAAGAAAATAAAATGGCACAATCCTCAGCTCTCGATTTGTTGATGGAGTTGTTATGTAAACAAGGGAGTTAACTCTCAAAAATAGTTAATTTGTTTTTTAATTTTACTCTTGAAACGCGATTTTAATCTTGTTTACTACATTCTATCTAATTAAGTAGAACAATAATAAAAAATTAAAAAAAGAATTTGCTTAGAAATAACTTGTCCGACTTGGCTGGTAATTATTGCCTGTATTTTTCACATTATCATTATTATTGTTGTTGTTATAACTGTTGCTTTGTTTACTTGCAAGATGGCAGTACAGTTTACACTAGCAACTATATATGTCTTTCTCTAGCCAGGATTAATTCAACAGGATACAATGACTTCTCGAAAGGTACTTTTATTGAGTTATTTAACAAAATGATTATTCTATAAAATCATATGCATTTGCTTATAATTATACTTACGTACACTTTGAATAATTAATTCGCGTTTCGTTGTTAAGGGGAAAAGAAAACAACTTAGTACGTACGCATGGCTAGTTAAGTTTCTAACTATTTATTCTTTATTTCTGTCTTTCATGAATCCTTTTCTAAACTGAACGTACCTAGTATAGAATTACCGTTCTGTAATGATAAAAGGAATTATTTCACATATTAACTGAGCTCCTAGTAATAATCAACATCCATTGAACACGATGCAATGCTAATACATATATTAATTTATACATACGTATATCAATTGAAAATTCAGTGTATATTGAAGATTACAGGAATATAGTTTTGCCTATTTAAACACTTGGCAATTTAAATTCTTTATTAAGAACATCGATAATAAATACTTTAATTAATATATTTTACTTTACCTTCAAAAATTTTATTTTGACAGAAATCAAACTCTCCGAAAGTTTCCATTCATTGATATCACGTCATAAACTTATGCCATAACTTTATGGCAAAAGTTTGTTTAAATTATACAATATATATCAACTGATATAAATATTATAAACCTTTGTAGCACTTTATGACGTACTTTCTATGGTATCAATAAAGGTTGTGACTAGAAGTTCCTTGATACTGCACTGAATTGCCGATTTTATTGGTTATAAGTTCCTGTTGTGTCGGTGGAGATGGGTAGAATCCGAAGTTTAAAACCAGATAGTTTATAAACTTCCTAAAATAAGAAAAAAGTTGATGTGCCATAAAGAAAGGCACCTCGCACGAACTTATTTTACGAATCTTGTTTTCTCAGAGTTGACTTCACAAATTACTATATTTGACAGAATAAGAAACAGTAATATTACTGAATTTGAGAAATTCTACAAACCATAGGGCCGCCGTTAGAGCACCAATGAAGATGTTGCTTTCATGTAGTATATCTAAGGCTAATCAGCCCAGAGGAGCCCTTCCAGTTTTAGGCTATAATTCCGGGGTTTGATTTGAACTCAACACCACAAGTCAATGAAACGTGTTAACTTATCCACTCGAGGTGAAGAGAAACCAGAGTTGTGTTAACCATTGGTTTTTGATATCGATACTAAATAAAATTCTTGGAATCTATTTATGATAAACACAGCAATCTGCATGATGCTAGTTATGCCTTTTGTATACGTGTATGGTCAGGATTATTTAAGGTGGTTACCAGTTCGAAGTAGGAGACAGTTTTTGTGGTGTGCGGCTTGGATGACGTTATAACACACGCCCGAAGATTTGAACCTATTTATTGTTGTAGACTTACATAATTATCGTAAATACAACAATTGGCAACGAAGATGTCGAAAGAAACTAAATGTCTTTGTCTTGATGACCTGGATCAAGCTGTTGCATGGCTCATTCAGTTTAAGGCAACAGTTAATATACTAAAGGCTTCTAAAGTTTCTCAAGATGTATCTACTAAAGAATTATTTCTCTCAAAATGTAGAACTGAAGTTATCATAGAACTACAAGATATGCTGTTTCCTAAAACACTTGATGGAACTTCATATGATGAAATAATAGAAACCATCAACTCTAGAATAAAACCAAAGGAGAAATTATTACTTGCTGAAAAGGTAAACTTTTGGAGATTAAGCAAAAAGGAAATGAGTCCCCCAACAAATTTCCTCATGAGACTTAATTCTTCAGCTCAGTCTTGTGATTTTAAACAGTTGAAAGATGATCCACAACAAGAGTTAATACAGTTGGTATACTTATCTGGCATGAGATCTATAGATATCAAACTTAAATTACTTGAGCATCTTAGAGTAAACCCAGTATCTCAGTTGGTTAGTCTTTCTGACCTTATTCACTCCCAACAGTTCTTTGCAAGTGGTAAAAAGGAAAGTGATATTAGTATTTCCATTTTCCAATAAGAGTGACAAAAGACTGCAATATTCCTATAATGATAGTAATAATAAATCTAATCTACGTCAACAAAAGTCTTTCCAAAGGAATTCATCAAATTTAAGCAGTAATTGTGGTTATTGTAGAGGGAAACACATTGTTGGAAGATGTCCTGCTTTCAAGTTAAAGTGCCATAATTGTGGCAAAATTGGACATTTCATGAAAGTTTGTCGATCTCAGGGTGTTCATAATTTAAGTACAGAACAAACTAAAAGGCAGATGAATTCAGGGAGTGATGATAATGTGACTCTATTCTCTGGAAATCAATCAAAGAATGGTGTTAAAGTAAGATGTCAACTAAATGGAATACCTGTAGATAAGCAAATAGTCTGGTGCCAATTGTTCTACTTTGCCAGAAAATATTGCTGTCTCCTTGGGATCACCGATTAAGCCTTCATCACGTTGCCTTACTTCATTTGATGGTTCAGAATTGCAGTCATAGATATGTAAAAAGGATGGGATGGTCATGGCTGGAATATCTTTGATCATAGGTTTGCATGATCATAGGTTTAATACGAGCCGACGAGAAAGCCTCTACATTGTCGTTCGACCTGCTAGAAATAGCAGCCAAATCTCCCTCAAAGCACACCCTACTGTTTTAAAAAAGGGCACACTGGATAATGTGGTACTGGGTTCCCTGCACATAGGAAAAAGACAGGATGGTCATGGCTGGAGTACCTTTGATTATAGGTTTGCTCAATCAAGGTATTAACTCACATGTCTGTTGTTTCTTCTCTCTGCATCTTATACCACTACTACAATGGCCTCTACTCCTTTGAACTATCAAACTGCATACCACCTCCACCTTGGCCCACTCAATGCACCTGCTTCCCCTTCTCTCATCATCCTTACTCTGCCACTCCGAGACCTTTCATATTAAACATTTTTTCCCAATCAGGGCACGATCAGGGCTGACTTGAGAAAAAACAACAACCCTTCAGTACACCTTCAAAGACATTTCTCCTGCATACATCAACCAGGTCTTTGATGCCCAGTTATTTCATTGATTCACATACTGTCAACCTTTCTTGTAGGTTAATATTGCAAATCCAACATTGGTTTAAGTCTATTTCTAGTTTCTTTCTACTGACTGCTGTTGTAATAATGTTTAGTTAAACATTGTTTAATCTGCAATGATAACAAAGATGAAACAGTACTGGATGAGCAGCATTGGATCTCTATTCTTGTCAATAAGGTTTACAACATGAACGTTTACGTGGGAGTCTCCATGCAGCTGCTCAACCTGCTAGAAATAGCAACCAAATTTCCTTCAAATCACACCTTGCAATATAAATAAAGGACACGTTTGATAATGTGCTCCTAGAAACACTATGCCTCAAAAAACAGCTGCAATGCCTCTGGTAATAGGTCTGCTTATTCAGGGCTGACTTGGGGTTAAACAACAACATGAAAGTTTAATTGCAAAAAGTGAAAGTAAATGCTGAATATGTCTTGATAATTTCACATAAAAAAAAAGATATAATTAGAGGATGAGGAGAGCCTATAATGTTGTCAGGCCCACCTAGGCTGGTGAGATTAATGTGGTTGATATTTACTTTGATCTTCTCTAGGGCAACATCTTCAGGGAAAAACATGGGGGGGGATTCCAGAGGGGAAGGATGATTGAGAAAAAATGTTTAATATGAAAGGTCTAAGGGAGTGGCAGAGTAGGGAAGCAGGTGCATTGAGTGGGCCAAGGTGGAGGTGGTATTCAGTTTGATAGTTCAAAGGAGCAGAGGCCATTGTCGTAGTGGTATAAGATGCAGAGAGAAGAAACAACAGACATGTGAGTTAATACCTTGATTGAGTAGACCTATGATCAAAGGTACTCCAGCCATGACCATCCTGTCTGTTTCCTATGTACAGGGAACCCAGTACCACATTATCCAATGTGCCCTTTTTTAAAACAGTGGGGTGTGCATTGAGGGAGATTTGGGGGCTATTTCTAGCAGGTCGAACGACAACGTAGAGGCTTTCTTGTCTGCTCGTATTTAATGGTTGCTGTGTGTATTGGTGTATCTTTACTAATCAGTTAAATGGCCTTCTTTTGGAAGTAATCTAAGATGTTTGTATGGTGTAGTAGCATCAGCAGCAACATCCCAAATATGTGAACAATACTCCAATGTAGATCACATTTAAGCAACTGATAATAGCTGAAATAGTTTCTGTTCTTGAAGAGGAAGCCTAGACCTTTGGAATGCAACTATATATATATATATATATATATTTATATATAATCACCATGAGAGATCATCAAAAGTTTTGAGGCATAGCAATTTTAATGACTTAGAAGACTTTAGTGTGTATTGTTCATTCATAGAGCGGTTGTAATGCAAGACTGAATCCTCAATATATGTAGCAATTATATATTTGTGCTGTTGAATGAAACTAGGTTATCATGTCTTCATTAGAAGATATTTTTTGAGGTCTCTGTTTAAAGAAGCAGTGCATGTGTGATGTGAGGCTTCTAGGTTGTTTATGGATGATGCATGTGTTCACAGAAGTGTATGTGGTTAGAAGTAACAGCTAGTCGGCATTTCAAACTCTGTAAAAGCCGACTTGTTCATAATGCACTCTTTGTGTATATTAGAGGGACATTTGAAATTGAATGTTTAAAAAAAATATTATTTATCAAGTTTATTCTTGGAGTGGGTGGTTGTCTTAGGCTCCACAACTTCTGCTAATGGATTCCAGTTTGTGTGTATCCAGTTTCAGAGTGTTTGATGTTATTAACTTGTTGCATTGCTTAGCAGACATAGAAAAAAAAATCCTTTTATAATTTGTTTGAGTTCATGTAAAATGAAGAAATAATCAACCAATGAGACAGCCAAAATATCACAGTCAATTCTTTACAACCATTAAAGAGTACATACTGCATATTCACATCTATCTATCTATGTCTGTTTGTCTGTATAATATAATAATAATAATAATAATGAAATCATTGTGTACAGTGTTCAGGTGCACTACAACTCATGTATGTATATATGTGTGTGTATGTGTATATATGTATATATATATATATATATGTAGGTGTGTGTATATAAAGATGCGTACATGTATTTCTAACATGTTAGTGTTCGTTTCAGACATGCAACGGCACTCGCTGTGTGTTTTGTCTGAGAGAAGAACTTCTCACTAGAGACTTTATGTGTTAAAAGACAGAGACAAAACACACAGTTAGTGCCGTTGCATGTTTGGAGCATACACAAACATGTTAGAAATACATGTATGCATCTTTATTTCTACCTCCGCTGTTTCGTGTGCTTGAACATATTTATATATATTTGTTCATATGTTTTAGGTGGTCTTAATACTTTTTTTAGTTGTAATGTCTTAGGTTAGATATCTGTCGATGTGTTTATAGGGATTTTGTTCAGGATAGGTATTATATTTGAGTTTTATAATTGGGTGCAGTGTGGTTTGGAGACTGATACTTGTTAGGGGATATGAGTCATATATATATATATATATATATATATATATATGATCTTAATTTTCATAATATTCTCCTATACTGATGGACAATTTAGAGACCAAGGTGATTTGGAGATCGGCATAGATGAGAGAAAAAAAAAAGTTCCTGTGTGAATGAGTATTCTGTCTTGGGTTGATTTGCAATATCATCCCATCAAGTCCCTTAAGTGAATTCAATTACTGTTGTTGTCTTGTAGAGTTTTGTGTTTGAGACTGAATTTGTGATGTCACTTCATCATTCATGTTGAGGGTATTCAGTTGTTGTTGCTGTTTAGAAGAGAGAGAGAGAGAGAGACAGGTTCATCAGACATTTTGTTTTTGCACTATCCTCATTTTGTCCATTTTTAAATGTTGGGAAAACTTAAATATCTTATTCACAGACATTGCTTCCTCCTTCTCGAATGGTTGTTGTTTAACCCCAGATCATCCCTGACTGAGCAGACCTGTGATCAAAGGTATTCCAGCCATGACCATTCAGTATTTTGGGGGGTATGTAGGACTACATTATCTAATGTGTCCTTTTCTTCCCCAAGATGGTAGAGTATCATTTATATGTAATCAATAAAAATAATTAATTAAAATAATTTAAAATGATATTAGTCATTGATTGATATTGGTTTTCCTTGATGCCATAATTATTTCTAGTTAGCCTTTTTAATGCTCCCAGCATTAAATATGTTCACACTAACTTAACAAATATTTCATTTGTGGGTTTGAGATTATCCTGCATTTCAGAGATGCAATCATAACATAGACTGTAGGACTAATAAAATTTATCAAAAGCAAAATCTTATTAAGAATAGGGCTGAGGGAAAAAATACCTCAAGGGAAGTATCTATATATTAATACTGTTGTACCTACGTACGTCACGCTATCACGGTAACTCTTTATTTCATAGACTTTATTTTGAAGACTATTTAATTCGCGTATTTCTATCAAAATTCTAATGAGGGCGAAAACCGTATATGCACAATTATGTAATTAAAAGAGATATGACCATCAACTAACATTCCTAAATATGGTAAATGATGAAAAAAAATAACAGATACAACGATTGTCATATATATGATATTATTAAGATATTAAAGCACCCCTTAATTCATTAATTGGGAACTTATAAACAATTATAACATTGTCTTATCAACTTGCAACATTGTGTTCGTTCATTAAATGCTTCAATGATTGGAATTTTCTTTAAAAATACTAATTCTGAAACAATGTTCAACAAGAAGAACCAAAAGAAGAGATACAAAGACAATAATAATAAATCGCTTTACAACATTTTATTCTTAACAGGGCAAATCCCAAGAACCCCTGACAACATCGTAACTCTGTGGAATTTCCACGGGTACTGCTAGTATAGATAAATACTTAATATGAAGATCAAAACATAAAAAGGACTCAATACGAGTTATACAAATAACTGTAGAGCAATATATATATATATTTATACACACACACACACACGTACATACATACATGCATATATACACACTTGTTAGCATGTATGCGTGTGTCTGTGTGAGGATGGATGGCTTGGTCATCATAAATCTATACAAACATTATGTAGCATAAGTTGATAGGAGGTAGTCACCATGATCGCAAGCATTGCAGTTGTATGAGATGAAAGCTATGCTAAATAATAATGTTATATCATTTTATTACATATATGCATTTAGAAAATATGGCAATATTTAGTTCTGAAATTCGGAGAAATTCAGTTATACCACAAAATAATTTACCATGTCTCTGCAATGACAGACTTTGTGACGACAAACTTTGTATTTAGCATGAGTTTGAATGAGAAAGTCACCATGGTGGCAAGCATCGGAGTTGTATGAGATGAAAGCTGTGCTAAATAATCATGTTATATATAATTTTATTTCATATATTTATTTAGAAAATATGCCAAGACTTTAGTTCTGAAATTTGTACAGATTTAGTTGTACTACAGAGCAGCAGTATATGATGTCTCTGTGATGACAGATTTTGTGTTCAGCCAGAGTAGCAAGAGTTGATATATACCCATTCACCCAATAACAGATAACTTCACCACCAGTTTTAAACATAACTCATCCACCCCTGCCACCAGTTTTAAACATAATTCATCCACCCCTGCTACCAGTTTTAAATGTAACTCATCCACCCCTACCACCAGTTTTAAATGTAACTCATCCACCCCTGCCACCAGCTTTAAATGTAACTCATCCACCCCTACCACCAGTTTTAAATGTAACTCATCCACCCCTGCCACCAGTTTTAAATGTAACTCATCCACCCCTGCCACCAGTTTTAAATGTAACTCATCCACCCCTACCACCAGCTTTAAATGTAACTCATCCACCCCTACCACCAGTTTTAAACATAACTCATCCACCCCCACTCTTTCTTTCTCTCTATCACTCCATATATGTCTCCCTCTCAGTGGCTTCATCTGAATATTCATTTAGGCAGGTAAACAGCCTTGTTTATCACTGGTGTCTACTTTAAGCCACCCCCTCCCGCTGCCACACTGTAAGCACCCTAAGCAGTATCACACCAACACTGTGAGCACCCTTAGCAGTATGACACCAACACTGTGAGCACCCTTCACAGCATTATGGAAAGATGTTGCCTCACAGCCACAGTGAAGGTGACCCAGCTAGGATGTTGGGCTCTCCAGCAACCATCTAATAGGGTAGTAACTCTAAATATAATTCTGCACAGTGGGGACATGGACTGTGCAAACTGCAGAGAAGGCAACCCATCTAGGATGGCAGTAACTCTGAATAAAATAGATACAATACAGAAAAATAGATACAAACAACTGAAAACCACCAGAAACTCTCCTCTCTCTCTCTCAGGTGTAAAACTTCAGGGCTGCCACCATCAACACTGACTCAATGAATAGTAGTTCTAGCGAGATTGTAGAGATGCCAGAGCAGAGGCAAGTAGATATGTGCTGTGTACGAAAGGTAAGATGGAGAGGAGCCTCAGCCAGAGTCCTCATGGGCAAAGAACACAGGTACAAATTCTTCTGCATTGGTAACAACACTGGAGTTGGTGGAGTAGGTATATTGTTAGCAGAGAAATGGATAAAATAATTGAAGTAGTCTGAATATGTAACAATAATTAAGCTTAGATTAGTAATAGGCAACATGACACCAACAGTGAACTCTGCATATGCAACACAATCAAGACTAAAAGATGAGCAAAAGTGCCATTTCTATGAGGCCCTTTTGCAGACTACCTCGATAACAGTCAACAGTGACCTCATTATCATAGCTGGTGACTTTAATGGACATGATGGCTACTCCGATGTACATGAAGGCTATGCTTATGGGTCAATGCAATGAAGAGGGATCAAGGCTCTTGGAGTTCTGTGATGTAAATGACCTAACCATTTGTAACACTAACTTCAGGAAACCAGCCAACCATCTGATCACCTACCAATCAGGTGAGCACATAAGTCAGATAGACTTCATACTCACCAGGAAACAGGATAGACAGATGGTTGTGAATACTAAGTCTTTCCTCAATGAATAATGTAATACTCGACATAGGCTAGTGATTAGTGACTTCAGAGTAAAAGCTAGATGGACACAAAGACACAAGACAACATGGAGAAGGAAGGTATGGAAGCTGAAAGATACCTAAACCAGATGTAGGTTTAAAGAAGTACTACGTGACGTGCATGTTGAGAAGGAGGAGGAGATAGAGACCTATAAAATAGAATACAACAGGGAGTTTCTATGAGACAACCTGCTGTGAGCCACAGGAGGTGATATGGTGGTGGAATGGTATGTAGATAGAGCCATAAAAGCAAAGAGACAAACCTGGAAAAAATTAAAGAAAGGCAGGGACAAGAAACAATATCTAGCTTCATGTATACTTGCTAAGTATACCTGAAGCTAGATGTCAGGTATACTTAGCAAGGAGAGAAGCTGGAACTAAAAGGCTTGCCAATGTTTTGCGGCATGAGGATCAGAGACGTGAGGTGTTCTGGATAACAAAACAGTGTTAGTATGAATCAGGATTTCGTTAGTGTGAAGGAGGAAGGAAAATTCTACGAGAGGTTGCTGAATGACGATTGTGGAAATGTAAGAGAGGGATGACCCCAAGTAGGCCCAATAGAGGGACCAGCTATTGGAATTAACAGCTATATGGTGGAATTGGCCATTAAGGATATGAAGGCAAGGCAAGCAGCCAGACCAATCAGAGATAGTCACCGAGATGCTGAAAATATCCATCACAGTAGGACACACATTAATCACTAGTATAGTCAGTCAGGTAGTACAAGGGGTCATTCCCAATGACTGCTGTAGCAGTATAATCATCAACTGCTACAAGAGCAAAGGAGATGCTATTGAAAGAAGCATCAAACTGATGGACCAAGTTATGAAAGTAACAGAAAGAGTTATAGCACAACTAATTAGGAAGAAAATTAACTAAGATGAGATGCAGTTCAGGTTTGTGCCATGATGGGGTAATAATGATGTCCTCTTTCTAGTGAAACAATGACAGAAAAAGTTCTTAACAAAGAGCAAGCCACTATATGTAGCATCTGTTGACCTGGAGATGGTTTTTCACAGAGTGCCACACTTTTTAGTCTGGTGGTTGTTAAGACAACTAGGTGTAGATGAATGGCTTGTGAAAGCTGTGCAAACCATCTACAGAGATGCTGTCAGCAAAGTGAGAGTTAGCAGCAAGTTCAATAAATAATTTAGAGTGCAAGTAGGTGTTTATCAGGGCTCGGTTTTCAGCCCCTCCTATAGTTCTGCAGGCCATAACAGAGGAGTTTAAGACCATCTGTCCATGAGGAGTTTTGTATACTGATGACCTAGTTTTCATAGCTGAATCTATCAAACAATTATGGAAAAAATTACGGAACATGCAAGCAAATCTTGAATCGAGAGGTCTTAAAGTAAACCTAGCAAAGACAAAAGTTTTAGTCAGCAGGAAAGAAGACAGGAGTCTACTGCCATATGAGAAGTGGACATACCCCATATGCAGAAAAGGTGTAAGTAGGAATTCCATATTGTGTGCCCACTGTAAACTATGGGTGTACAAGAGGTGCAGTGGGATCACAGGAAGGCTGACAAATAAAGACTTCATATGTAGCAGATGGCAGAAATTAGCAGTAAGAGCACTGATGAAATAAATTCATTCAAATCCTCAGAGGGCTCCCTACAAATAGTTGATAACTTGTTACTTAAGTGACCTAATTACAAGTGGAGGAGGGTGTTCTGAAAGCATAGTAGCTAGAGTAAGAACAGGGTGGAAAAAAGTTCAGAGAGCTATTACCTCTGCTGGCAACAAAGCAATTACCTCTGCTGGCAACAAAGCAATTACCTCTGCTGGCAACAAAGCAATTCTCTCTCTGAGTAAAGGGCAGATTGTATGACACTTGTGAATGTGGTGCAATGTTGCATAGTAGCAAAACATAGGTATTGAATATGGAGGATGTGCAAAGGCTGGAAAGAAATGAGGTAAGAATGTTCTACTGGATGTGTAATGTTAGTATGCATGAATGACGGAGCATAAATGAACTGAGAGAAAAGTTGGGTATAAGAGGAATCAGATGTAGTGTGCAAGAGAAAAGATTGTGCTGGTAGAATGATAGTTGAGTGAAGAAGTGCCAAGTGATCCAAGCGAGGGAACCTGTGGAATAGGAAGACATGCGAAGAAGTGGTGAAAACTGATCTCAGAATGCTGAACCTCATGAAGAAGACAAAGAACCGCAGCAAGTGGTGAGATGCTGTGCTGGAGAAGACCAGTCCAACCCATGTAAGCATGGACAAATGGATGCAAAATGATGATGATAAATGATGATTTTTATGTGTGTCTGTTTGTTTGTCTGTGCGTGTGTGTGCCTGTCAGTGAGCGAGTGCATGTGAGCATGTGTGTGAGTGTATGTGTGTGAGTGTATGTGTGTGTGTGTATGTGTGTATGTATGGATGGACAGCTTGGTCATTATAGATTTATACATATATTTGTGAGTGTGTGTATGTATGGATGGACAGCTTGGTCATTATAGATTTATACATATATTAGTGTGTGTGTGTGTGTATGAATGGACAGCTTGGTCATTATAGATTTATCTTCAATATGTTATCTGGGGAATACAAATTAATAGTAAAATAAGATAAATAGTTTTGGCAATAATTCCTATAGTGTAAGTCTAGCTATCTCAACATTCTCTTGGCATTTCAGTGAACTCACTCTCAGTAGGATGCCAGTGTTGGTACTGGTGGTCATGGTGATGTTGGTGTTACTTAAGCAATAAAGCCAGCAAAAAGCCCCCAGTAGATTTGGGAAGAGATGCTGGACAGGGATAGAAAATATATATCTGTGTGTTGTGTGAGTGTGTGTGTGTGTATGTATATATATATATATCTGTGCACGTGTGTATGTATATATATGTGTGTGTGTGAGTGTGTGTGTGTATGTATATATTTGCGCACGTATGTATATATGTATATGTATGTGTGTGAGTGTATGTATATATATATATATATATATATATACGAGCAAGTGTCTCTTTTCATAGAAGCGAATTAACCCAAACCTTCTGAGTGAAATTGGGTAAATGGAAACTGTAGAAGCCAGTCATAGGGACTGTATTTGTAATTCAAAAGGCCAGCCTTATCACATAGCCAGCCTGAGGATTATGTTAAGAGTACAAACATATGTAAGAATACTCAGACACTTTCACTATATATATATGTAGTTCCAT
>JAOPJM010255672.1:0-12344 GCA_027124095.1 Muusoctopus leioderma | reverse complement strand
ATTTCCGTTTAAAAGAATTGGAATAATCATAATTTAAGGCAAAGGAGCAGAGTGGATGTATTCATTTAGAAAACAACGATTCTTACAAGATTAGTTTCGTTTCCTTCATTACAGAATTTGTCAAAGAGAGCTAGAATTGAGGAGGGTTTTGGGTTTATACCTGATACGGTAGAGGTTGGATAGGAAGGGGTAGCGATAAGTTGAGGTGTAGCCTACCTGTTGACTGGTCACTACGCGTAGAATTGCGTGGGGAGGGAAATGGAAGTGGAGACAAAATAGGGGTAGTTTGAACGATGACGAAGAGGTAGATAAGGCTGTAGGTGCCTATGTAGAAAGAAAGGGGACAGTATTGTCTGGAACGAAATAGATAGGTCTTTTCAGTTCAGAAAGGAGGGGAATTTAAAGTTGGTGTATAAATAAATAAATGAAATGCAAGTAGATAGGATTTTAAAGAAAATCTTATGTACTTCCATTTTATTTATTTATAAATAAATGAATGAATAAGAATTTTCTTGGGTGATTAATTATTGTTATTATTTAGTGAATAATTATTGGACCATTGGGTCAGGAAGAACTCTTTAGATTTGTAAGTTAATGAATAAATAAATTAACATTATTATACATAAATCAGGGATAACTTTCTTAAATTAATGATTATTTAACATATAAACAATTAAACCATAAAATAATAAAAATCAGGAATTCTTATAATGCATAAATAAACAGTAATTAAAGTATCAGAGCGTTCTAAGTGAATAATGATAATTGCTATTATTGTTTAGTGAATAATTATTGAACCATTAAAAACCTATAGAATTATTCCTGATTTAAAGAATGAAACTGAAACCGATTTGATATCGGAAATTAAATTCCGGAGGATATTTTATTTGACACCCTACTTTTCCCGTTAATCCTTATACAATGGCTTCTTACATTGGAAAAAGAGCACAAATGTATAGATAAGGGATATTATCGATTCTCTGTACATTATTAATACTTTTTTTTATCGATCACCATAATGAAGAAAGGCAAAGTCAACTCCACCAAAATTTGAAGTTAGAATGCAAACAGATGTAATTAAATACAAAAGGCATTTTGTCTGGCTCAACGGATTCTGCCATCCAGTACCTCAAGGAAACATATTGATAACTGGAACGATATAGAGCAGTCATGGGAAAACTGCGGCCCGCGGTGCTTTCTGAATGGCCCGCCTAAACGAAAAATTACAGTGAATTTGTTTAGTAGTGCGGCCCGCCTGATGATGAGCCATGTCTCATGCGGCCCGCTTCTCGAAAACGTTTTCCCACCCCTGATATAGAGAGTACGTCTGACATTCCTATTCAGTGCTAAATTGCCAAGTAACATCCTATATCATGTTTAAACGTTATTTATTAAAACTTTAATGATTTTACATTCAAAGAGCTATAAATTAATTTGAGAAAAGCTGGTAAAGGTATTCATTTATCAAACAGTTTTGCAGAAATACATTCAAAATACTTACCTGGTTTACCTCCAATTTTTGGACACTGAATAATTTTAAAATTGTGTTCTTCGGCTGTTTCCTTTTCAGGTTGAATATTGGAGAAACTTTCAAGGGCTAATCATCAAAAATAAGGAGACGAATATTTTCAAAACAATTGAAATTTAAGTGTTTGAAAATAAAATGTAAATTAGTTATGGCAATTATTATTGAACAGTATTTTTTACGGACTAATTGTCCAGAATTTATTTTTTATGCATTTCTGTTTACCTTTTGTAAAACGTTTCTCGCAGAGAGATTGTTTAAACAGGATTTCTCCTCCAAGCTAAAGCTGTACTGTATACCACTGACATTATTTTAAAAGCCTAAATATGATAAATCTTATTGTTTAAAGTAACATGATAAAAACGATTCGATATTTCAAAAAATATGTGTATGAGAGATTTATATAAAACATAATACTTTAAGTATTCTATTCCAGCGTATTGATGCTTGGATGCAGTGGAGGCGGAAGTGAGAAAGACAATACACATCACTCATAATCCCAATTTAACAAATGATACTTACATCCTGCTATCAATTGGGCACTCGTACTAATAATTGAACCGAATTCATTCGAAGCAATGCAGGAATAATTACTGGCTGCATCAGAATCTTTCGGATTTGAAATTGTGAGTCGTCCATTAGTAACAGTATACTGTGTATTGGTAGAAGCAGAAATGTCCAGGTCTCCTTTGTACCACTTATACTTTACTTGCGGGTTTCCATTGGCAATACATTCAAGCACAACATTGCTGTCCTTTCCAGTCACAAAAACAGTACTTTTTGGCTCTTCTACCATTATAGGGCCTCTTTTTATGTTGTTTCTATTTTTCACTTCAACACCATAATCTGAAAAACGATCTGGTTAGTAATTTACGCAGCAAACATCTTTTGTGTCAATTAGTAAATTAAAATCGGTGTAGTTTTGAGAACGCTTTAAATGGAATTCATTAAATGAAACGCTAATTGAATTAACTTTCAAAGGCACATCTAGAAAAGCATTAATAACAATAACGTTGTCAGATTTAACACCTATTTTGTTGATTTAACTAATTTATATTAAGCAGAATATTTCCGGTATAACCAATAAGAAATAACCGGGGTTAAGAAAATAATACATCTATTTTTGATAACTTAAGTTTAAAAACAAGCAATATTGATATAAGAATAAATGCAGTTCAATAAAAACCATTGATGCTAATTACTTCACATATTTTGATTGTAAAACATCGCTTACCTAATCCTCTTTTACTTTCAACGATTCGGTATGTTTCCTCCTGGCTTATTTCGCAAATATACGGTTGTATATCAGACTTTTCAGTAACGGACCAGCCGATATTATTACCTGGAATATATATATATATATATATATACATATGCATATATGTATAAATAAATATTGATATATAATTAGCATTTGTTATATATTACCGTATTTCGACTACATTCTTCATACCTCATATGCTATGAAATGATTTTGATTGTTGTCTACTTATATATATCAAGTGACATAGGGTAATACACCTTATACCATTATTGAATAGCCAACGCCTTTCCCTTTCTTGGTTATCTAACTCTCAGTACTTGGCATTTTATAGCTATGTTTCTTTATTTCTGCTTTGTATTTTCTAATTTCTTCTTACAGCTTACAATTCTACCAAACTTTTCTTTGATTAATTCATTTTAATTCTTCTCATTATCATTTGTCTTTGGTGCAACAATCTGTAAAGTGAATTTCGCTATCTTATTAGCTATTTTTTCGCTTCAAGTATTTAATTTGCGTGGATATATCTAACATATGATCTAGCTATTATTTCGATTTTATTCTTCTAAGTATTACCATTATTTCTGTTCTTTGATATCTATTTTACATGCCATCACATTTAATTTGGTTATTATTTAAATTAAGTAGTTTATGTTTGAAACAATATATATTTTTTGTTTTCAATGTACTTTGTAGTATGTCCTTCAAAATGTGATGTAGTGTGAGAGAACTCACGTTTGAATGTTGCCGGTGCTAAGATAAATAGTTCTCCGGCATATATATTATAATATTTCTAAATTCCTTCACGGCAAAAAAAAGAGAGACATTTATCTAGGTTTAATTGACCAGATTGTTCGCCAGTAGAGTTAATTTGGCTGCTATCCAACAGACAAAAGTAGCTCGTCGAAATAACAAATTAGCGTCTTATTTGAGTAGCCAAGCTGATTATGAGGTCGCCAAAGCTGAAAAGCTGAGTATATGACACTTGGAATCTTCTCATGTACTTCTGAATATCATTTGATAGTTCATCGTTTGCTAGAATGCTGTGTATATGTGGTTTAATGATGCTAAATTGACACAAACGAACAGCCCAAACTTGAAGATACGCAAGTAATGGATTGCTTATGCATCTGGGTTAATATATGAAGAATAACACCATGATGGTGCTAATTTAGTTCTCTTTCTTTTTTCTTGTACAAATGACCTGAGTTTCTTTTTGCATTGTCTGATAAGCTTTAGCTTGAAGAAAAAAAAGCCGAGGGCTTTTTATTTCAAGCTAAAGCTTATCCCTGATTTATGACATTTTTGTTTATTTATAATTTTAATTGATACAAAACGTTTCATTTGTCTATACGCAATTTTGGTACCACGACTTTTTATCGAACGACACTTAATAGAACGACATTTTATCGAAACAACTTTTTATCGACCATCTTTTCATCGAACGATGTTTTATCGAAACGACTTTTTATAGAAACGACCTTTTATCGAAATGACTTTAAATAGAATAATTATATAAAAATATTATTTTGTAAAATAGAGTATCCCGAAATTTAAGTCTCTAATAGCGTCCCAAACGTGACCATCCCATTTTTCTGCAAAGCGTTAGTACACAGACATATGTATATATGTGGACAGTATTATTATTTTAAGAGCGTTTCGAACATGACCATCCCGTTTTTTATTTAAAGCATTCTATATATTAATAGCGTCCCAAACGTGACCATGTAGATGACTTTTAATAAAATCAGTAATATTTTTATTTTTCCATAGTAATTAATTAATATTTTTATTAGAATAAATAATATTTTCATAATGTAAAGGTAAATTTAAAGTTTTATCATGGTAATCCCAAGTAATTGCCGGATTTCAACATATGTTGTTAAAAGGAAAGAAAAGAACAGAGAAATAGAGGAACAGCCAACTAAAAGCGAATTTTAGTGACCAAGAGGATATATAGGTAAAACAAGGTTAAAGTTTTTGATGACTTGGGATAGAAAAGGTCATGAGGGAAAAATTAAGATGTGCAATGAGCGTAAAGAATGTTAAGTGTTTGCTTCCTTTTCAAAATATAATTAGTCGTTCAGATAGATCAGTTTCAGTTCTGGACCTGAAGAATACGCATTGAAAGCAGAGTTATTTGCAATATAAGAAAGAGAAGAATGTGCTCGCGCGTGCGTGTAAAGCCGAATTTCTTAGGGGGAAAAGTGGCTTCCCCCAAAACGGGATGGTCACGTTCGGAACGCTTTTAAAATAATAATACTGTCCACATATATATACAAATGTCTATGTGTGTGTATGTTTACTCACGCTTTAAAGAAAACAAATGGGATGGTCACGTTTGGGATGCTATTAATATATAGAATGCTTTAATTATAAAACGGGATGGTCACGTTCGGAACGCTCTTAAAATAATAATACTTTTCACATCTGTGTACTAACGCTTTAAAGAAAACAAACGAGATGGTCACGTTTGGGACACTATTAATATATAGAATGCTTTCAAAAATTATTTCGTTTCGATGAAACGTCGTTTTGGTAAGAAGTCGGTTCGATAAAAGGTCGTTCGATGAACAGTCATTTCGATGTAAGCTCGTTTCGAAGTCGTTTTGATGTAAAGTCATTCGATAAACTGTCGTTCTATAAAAAGTCGTTCGATCAAGTGTCATTCGATAAAAAGTCGTGCCATGGTAATTTGTATTTGGTTATTTGTTTGTATGCTTCTGTCTATAGTGATATTTTCTCCCTATTTTACCTAGTCGACTTTCTGAATTTATATTTTATGCAATATCTGGCTGTTATTTTGCTTATATAGTGTTTTCTCTCTCGCTCTCCTCTCTCGCTCTCCTCTCTCGCTCTCCTCTCTCTCTCTCTCTAATGCACTGTCACTTTTCATATTATGCTTGCTAGCATAGTAATTGATATGAGTTATATTTATTTATTTATTTGAGTTATGGAACATTTGTCGTATTGCTTTATTAGTATAGTATATTTTGTCTAGTTATTGAGATTTCTTTATCTAACATGATAATAGTGTTCTTGATTTATTTTCCTCTCTTCAAGAATGCCTTGGCGCATTTTTCTAATCCAAATTTCATACCAATGCCTCTAGTAAATCAGTGTACTGTCTGTAGCAGTCGTTGATCATCTGCAGCGTACAAGTTGAGGTCTTCCATATACAAAATATGGTTGATTTCCTCCCATAGTACTTATATCCGTGTCCAGTCTGGTTTAACAGTCTGTTTAAAGGTGTTAATTTCAGGCAGAAAGAGAGGTGAGAGGGGGAAGCCCCTTGGAATATTCCTCTTCTAATAGAGATGCGGCTAGTTTTTATAATTCCTTTCTTTGTATCTGCAGAATTGTTTGCCAATTATGATTTGTTTGATGTAATTGCGTATTACTAATGCTACCTTACTCATGGCTAATGTTTCCAGTATTTACGTGTGGTAAACACAGTTAAAAGCCTTTTGGTATTCAATTCAGGCATGCTCAGACACTTCTTTCTTCCTCTACAGTATTCCGTTATGGCTTTGTTGTTCAGTAAGTGATCTTTACAGCCATCTGAGCCTTTGTGTTTTTTCTAGATGTTTATTTATCCCCTGCGATATAATTGCAGTTAACGCTTTGTAAGATGTAGGCAGGCAGGTTATGGGTCTGTAGTTTTTATGGTTTGTCATTTCTGTAGTCTTGGGGATTAGCATTCTAATGAGGTCTAATGCTAGAGAAGAGCCACTAGTTCTCGGAAAAACTCTGGGAATCTGTTTTGGGAGACTTTCGGCTCGGAGACCATGGATAATTTTCAGAAATCCATGAACTGACAGCACTACAGGGTGGTATTGCTGGTTCGGGTTATACTCTATAGGCATAGAAGTGCTGTAAGCCGAGCGGGACTGTCCGAGGTGCACGCAGAGTGATGAAACCGTTCTGTAAGCAGTCGTTCAATATCCAAGCATTGCTGACTTGTGGATTTTTGTCGAACAGCTGTCGCGTGGAGGACGGATCTTGTTACCGGCCGTGTCTATCATGAAGATCGCCTCACCACTTTTCTTTGATCGGGAAGCCAATGAAGTTTTCCTCTGTCTGGTGGCTATGGAGAAAGAATATACTTTTCATTCAATTTGATTCATTTCAGTGTAAACCACCATCCCTTTTGTAACCTGTACAATGACAGCAACAAAAAGAACACCACCATCATCCCATCAGTCACGAGCGAACAGGCTCTCATAGCATGGAGAAGCTTCACCACCACCACCACAGCTAACAGTGGCAGCAACATAAATGCCACCACCACCAGCTCAATGGTGAGTCGGTAAGCATTTGCAGCACCAAGAAACAACACCCCCACCCCCACCACGACTTCCACTACGACCACCAGCTATTTTACCTCTTTGTCACCGCCGCAACAGTACATGAAAGGTTCGAATTACAGATCGAACAAATGAAGGAAGCGAGGGCGACGAGTAAGTCTGGCCATACCATCAAATGTAATAGAGGAGACGAGAAGATGCACAGTGACATAAATGGGCATAGGCATAAAATGTGGACGGATGGAGAGGGCTCCCATGCCCGGATAGAACAAACTTAAAAAGCCAATGCGGGACAAGAAAACATATCAGCTGCGGCAGACAATATGGCATAGTCGATGTCAGGTTCTCCACTGAAACGGAAGCCAAATGACACTCTATAGCCTCCTTAAAGAATGAGGAATTACTCTTCATACCCGGCCGTCGTGAGGCAAGGGTAAAGGTGGTGGAAGTGCCACCTGAAATAGCCATTCCCTGGCTGGTGGCGGCCGTCTTGGCTGAAATAGAGGATCAAACTATGATTTTAGGGGTGCAAGAGAAGCGCAAAGAAAATTCGACGGGAAAAGGCTTGGAACTTTTAATCCGGACTGACCAAGAGATTCTCGAAGTCATCCTTGGCATTATTGAGTTGCTAGTTGGCACCTTTCTGTTTGTGGCGGTATAGGGCAGAAGACTGAGGTGACACATTCGTAGTGCTTCAACATATCTTAAAGACCTCTGCCCACAGCAAGAGGCGAAAGAGAGAAAGTCCTCACTATTGCCGACACCACAAGCAAAGCAACAACAACTGCAATACCTGTAACAGCATGCAACCATAACAGGAACTACAAAAACAAAATCACCAGCAGCAGCAGCAGTGGAAACAACAGCAACAAAAACAACAAAAGTAACAATTTCAGCAGCAAAAGAAGCAGCAACCACCGAGACTACAGCATCACCGACAACAGCGACAACAACAGCAACAGATACCACCGGAACAACAACAAAAACAACAACAGAACAAATCACCAAAACCCCCCAAGACAAACCTCTCCCCCTTCAAACCACTCAGATATGTCGTGTAACGAGGGCGAAGACAAATTCAAATGGCAAAAAGCCACCGTTAGAAGGAAAAAGAGAAAAATGATCCGTCGACGCAGAAAGCTGACAGGTATGATAAGGCGGAACAGTTCCAACTAGCCAACCACCAACACCACAAGCACAAACACCTAAACCACCATCAACACCGACATGACAACACCACAGCAAGCACAAATCAAAGCTAGCCCGCATCCATACCAACAACAAGAACAAAAGGGAAAGAAACAACACCCGCAACAACACCATCAACAGCAAACCAAAGAAGAAAATAACACCACCAACTACACCGCAATATACAAAAATGACAACAAAATACTCAATTTCTTAAATGAAAAGACAAACAAGACAGTAAAGACCTTCACACAACAATCACATAATACACCACCACACATACAGGTAATAGAAACAAATCAATATCTCAAAATAAAATTCCCCAACGAAGTGGGGTACTTCCGAAGTACAGTAAACAAAAGACACTACATAATGTCACTCAAGGAAACGCTTGCAATAAGCCGGAAGGCCGGATGACTCGTCCTTCCACAGGAACATGGTAAGTGACCTCACGTACTTTCATCTTTCCGGCCAACATAGCTTTGCTCAAAGTAAGCAGCATAAATGTATGTGGCCTGGGGTCGTCTTTGAAGCAAGGCGACTTGCTCAATGACCTCAGGTCACAAGATATAGATGTGGTAGTCATCAGCGAGACCAGAATTCCGAGACGCACGCACTCGCACCCATCTTTGACGACCATGAGGTGTACACATCTCTTAGTAGGCCTGGACTGGGAGGCGAAGTGGCAGTGTTGTATCGGAAAAGGTTGGATCTCAAGGTACGGCTAATATTCCTGGACCCGAATGGTAAGTCGGTGGTGCCTTCAACGTAGTGGCCGTCTATGCCCCGACAGGGGCAGTATGGCTGGATTTCTTCAGGCGTATAAAAGCTCTCTTGGGGACGCCCTGCTCTTTAGTGCAAGTGGGAGACTGGGATGGGATTTTAGACGCAAGCTGGCATTGTGTGGGGCTAGCCGAAAGAACCTGTGTGTAAAAGCTTCGCAAACCTGCTCAGACAGTTCCAGTTGTCTGACAGGTACCGACTGGATTCCTTGAATGTGCCAGTGTGGAAATGGACCAACAACAGTTAGTCATCCAGATAGTAACTAGACAGAGTATTTGTTAGGTCAGTAGATAGGATTAGCGTAGGGTGTACACAATTTAAACTGGTCGGCTACACAGATCACAAATTTATGATTTTCATGGTCGACCTAGATAGGGTACATAGGCAAGAGGCGAAGCTAAACACGTCATTCCCGACACGAAAACCTACAGAGACCGGATTAGCGATTTAGTTAGGCGGCAGTTGACGGGGGAAATCGTCAATAACCAATGGTGATGCCCCCGTAAAAGGACAATTAGAACAAAATCGATAGGGTTTATAAAGAAGTAGTTACAGAGAAAAGTAGATTAGAGGGAGATTTAGTCAGAAACTTAGAAGAGGCGATTAGGAAAGGCATCTCGACCGACGTGCTAGCGGTGAGATTGGCCCTCGACCATGTCTTCAACACGAAGTCTGCGTTGTCAAAGCTAAGGCGCGTGCCGAAAGACACGACGGAACGAAAGCCGTTCGATGGACCCGAGTGACAGATGTGGCAACAAAGCCACAATCCGGTCTTTGGGGGACTGGGACGGACGCGTGCTAATCGATTCCAAGCAGCTTTTCATCGACACTTTGCTCATCTGTTCGAGGCGAGTGCCGGGTCGAAGACAAGGGTGGACTTTAATGCCTTCCTCCACGGCCTGCCGCGACTCTCGGTGGAGGATGTGGAGTGCTGCAAAAGGCCGATAACAGCTGATGAGATACGGGAAGCTATAAGTAGTTGGGTGAGGGGCAAATCACCTGGTTTGGATGGTCTGCTCTACGAGCTTTACGTTTATTAGATAGACATATTCGGCGACATTCTGACAGACGTCTACTGCAACTAGCAGCAGAATGGAGGAATTCTCAACTCTGTGAGCCGAGGAGTGGTAGCGCTGCTGAGAAAGGGCGCCAACATGGGGGATGTCACTGAAAATGTTCGGCCCATAACTCTGTTGAATACAGGGTTTAAGATTTTGGCCAAGGTGTTAGTAAAAAGGTTGGCGCTTGTCGGCAGTTTGATCGGGGAAGCGCAGACATGCGCAATCTCGAACAGAGCTATACATGACTACCACCACCTCATGGGATACGTCATAGAAACGGTGGGGAAGAAATCTGGCTTCGGTGGGGCTCTGATTAATTTGGATCAATCGAAAGCTTTCGATAGTGTCGCTCATCGTTACTTGGCAGCTGTCCTCAGGAGAGCCGGTTTCGGCCCCGTTTTCAGAGGCTGGATCGCTGCAATGTATAGCGACGTCTGCTTGGTGATCAGAGTAAATTACCACCAATTAGTATCACGCTCTCGGTCCATCAAGGATGTCTTCTCTCCTTTCTTCTGTATGTACTGACTCTTGAGCCTCTACTGCGAACACTAAAGTTGAGAGGTATCTCACTCGAACTATGATGCGGAATTTCTGTGCCGGTTTATGCGGATGACGTCACCGTAATGGTGTCTGACACCACGGAAATTGAAGTAGTTCGCACCATTCTAAAGGAAAACGAGGCGATGACAGGAGCAACAGTTAACCAGGACAAGTCAGTAGGCTTTCAGCTCGACACCTACGGAAACAAGTCCATGTCGTCCAACAACGTCATGGGAGGCTGGACAGACGGACCGGTTAAATTCTTGGTGTCTAGTTCGGTCCAGACCTCCAGGTGGATAGGAACTGTGACGAGGTGGCGAGCGGGGTGGCCAATCTCGACCAGAAATGGGCCAAGAGGAATCTATCCCTGAAAGATCGGACAGAGGTGGTGAACGCCTATATCGCCTCCGTTATATACCACCGCCTGACCATCGTACCTTACCTCAGCATTCGTCTGACCAGATTGGAACGTCTGCTCTTGCGCTTCTTGTGGAAGGGACGCGTTCCATTGGTGAGAAGGTCTATCTGCTGTCAACATCCTCTAGATGGAGGACTGGGTATGCCGTGGCTGCTAATGTGCAGATATGCGCTGAAGCTGTGGCATCTGTAGAGATTCCTAGACGGTGAGCAGGTGTGGTCGCCTTTTGTTAGGCACGTCTTTCCACAGCTCGTGAAAGAGGGGAAGGAAACATTTCTAAAGACTACAAAGGGCGGATTCCTATTGCCACCAATATTAGGAGTATATAGAACTATGTGGGAGGAATTCCCAATGGACGTCAGGTAGTTTTAAAACATCCTAATGCCCAAAATGCTGGCGGGCTCCTTTAGAGAACCTAAAATACTATGCACCCCAACACCGTAAGGTAAGTGTTCTTCTCCCATCTTCTGCTAGAGCGACGTTGAGAATGGAATTCAGGAATGCACGTGGCCTGGGTAGTGTCCGGAATCAGGGTTACCTGCTAAATGTAATAGCGATTAGTGCGATTTCGGTACTTCTGAGTGATTACGTACAAGATCGAGTAGAGTGGCAGTGTTGTTCCGCACAGGTCTATATCTCTTGGTCATGATGATCTTTCTGGACCCAGATAGTAGGTCGGTCATCCTAGATATGTGTAACAATAAAGACGATGCATTGAGGCTGGTGGCCGTTTATGCCCCGAGAGTGGCCAGACAACCATACCTTTTCAGGCGTTTGAAAACTTTCCTAGGAACATCCCACCCATTAGTATAAGTGGAAGATCATACTAGAGTTGACTTTTGCATTTCAATAATATGAGTACCAGTCAAATATCTAATTTTTTAACTTTGTACTTATGTGGAATGATAATCTTTTGGTTTCTTATATGGACATTTTGCATAGATGTTCTTTGATATTATTCATGAATCTATGTTTGACACTTACTAGCGATCTCATAATTACAGTGACGCGCTTAATTCAGTGACGGTTGTTTCATTCTCTTTTACTACAAGGTTTTATAGTCTTGGTAAAACACATAATTTAGTGTATAAAATCTGATTATATATATAATTGTATTTTATGGCTGTATCAGACCAGTTAGCTCCCATTCCTTATATGCATAATTTTTATAAATAATCATCACGTTGTAACTACTACTACTACTACTACTACTACTACTACTACTACTACTACTACTACTACTACTACTACTACTACTACT
>JAOPJM010255571.1:0-12345 GCA_027124095.1 Muusoctopus leioderma | reverse complement strand
AGTATGGGTGAAAAAGAGGGAAGCTGAGATTGGAAGAAAGGACTGAGGAGGCGAGTAGAAGGTGAGAGATGTATGAGGAGGCGAGTATGGGTATGATGAGAAAGCAGAGATTACAGGGGGGAAAAGTAAATAGCAGCAGAAGTGGATGATGGCATAGATGACCGTTAAGGATGAGTAGAATAGAGAATAAGGTGGCAGGTTGGTATGGATAGGTACGATGCCAACCTCTCATGATGGAGGAGGCAGAGTGACAGGAGGAGTGATGGAGTGTGGAGAGAAACTGGCAATGATAGTTGGTGGGTGTGGAGGTGCAGAACAGATGCCATCCTCTGTAACACAGGCCGTATGGTATAACAGATAGGACAAGGATGGGTAGATCAGAGGATGCTGAATAGACAGCATGGTAGATTGGATAGGACAAGGGGTGATAGATCAGAGGGTGTTGAAGATAGGGGTGGTATGCCACCATCACCATTATTATTATTATTTCCAATGATCAGTTCACCAGATTGCACTGGTGGGGGGAGGCAGGTTCTGTCCCACACTGTGTGTCTCCAATCATCACGGTCTTCAGTCATCTCCTTTGTGAGGTTCAGCTTCTCGAGGTCAGCCATCACTGCTTCATCCCATGTCTTCCTAGGTCTCCCCACTCCATGAGTTCCAACCACATCAAGCGCTTGGCACTTCTTTATACAGCTCACGTCCTCCATACACATAACATGCCCATACCAGCGCAGTTTTCTCATTTGCATACTACATCTAATGCCTCTTATACCTAATATTTCTCTCAGTTCATCCATGCCCTGTCGTTCATGACACTAACATTACACATCCAGCGGAGAATGCTCACTTCGTTCCTTTCCAGCCGTTGCAGATCTTCAGCATTCAAAGCCCAGATTTCGCTAACATGCAGTATTGTACTTCATACACAAGCATCATACAATCTGCCATTCACTCTGAGAGAAAAGCTCTTTGTTGCCAGCAGAGGTAACAGCTCCCTGAACTTTTTCCATCCCATTCTTACTCTAGCTACTCTGCTCTCGGAGCACCCACCCTCACTGCTGATGAAGTCATCTAGGTAACAGAAATTGTTAACTACTTCCAGTGAGCCTTCCGAACAGTTGAGAGAATTCATTTCAAGTATGTTCTCACGAACTACTCCTTTGCATCTGCCACACATGAAGATAGCCTTCTCTGTCAACCTGCCTGTAATCCCACTGCATCTCGTGTGTGTCCACAGGTTACACTGGGTACACCGTATGAAATTTCTACCTACTCATTTTCTGTATATCGAGCACAGCCATTTCTCAGATGGTATCAAGGACTAGTCTTCCTTTCTACTTACTAAAACTTTAGGCATTGCTAAGTTTACTTTGAGGCCTTTCAATTCCAGATTTTGCTTCCACGTCTGGAATTTCTTCTCTAGGCCTTCTACAGATTCTGCTATAAGTACTAGGTCATCAGTATATAGGAGTTCCCAAGAGCAGCCGGTCTTAAACTCCATTGTGATGGCCTGGAGAACAATAATAAACAGGAGGGGGCTGAGGACTGAGCCCTGATGGACCCCTACCTGTACAGTAAATTCATCGCTGAATTCATTATTAACTCTCACCTTGGTGACTGGGCATCTATACATAGCCTGTATTGCCCTTACAACCCATCTGTTTACTCCTAGTTTCCTTACCGCCCACCAGATCAAAGCACGTGGGACCCTGTCAAAGACCCTCTCTAGGTAAACAGAAGCTAAGTATAATGGCTTACTCTTAGCAAAATACGTTTCCTGTAGTTGTCTCACTATGAAGATGGCATCGGTAGTACCTCTTCCTGGCACAAAGCCGAACTGCATCTCATCTATGCTGATTCTGCTCTAAATCAAATCTGCAATAACTCTTTCTGTGACTTTCATAACCTAGTCCAGCAATTTGATGCCTCTGTAGTTTCCTCTTTCTAGTGCATCGCCTTTGCCCTTGTAACAGTTAACAATAATGCTGCTATGCCAGTCATTGAGTATGACACCTTGGATTACCTGATTAACTAAGCATGTGACTAGTGTATTTCCTACTTGATTAACTAAGTGTGTGACTAGTGTATATACAAATCAGATTCACGATGTATATTGGGTAAAAAAGTGGTATGAATTAGGTTTTGAAGTTACCTCTGACAAAATGGACCAAAGAAAATTTGAGTGGAAATATACAATACTGAGAAAATGAGATGACTCAAAATCAAGGTACATGATAAGATGCTGTTTTTGTAGACCTCTTTAACCCATGTTTGCATGGGAAAATGAACAAAAAGATGATGGAAAAATAGTATATGATTATACCATGATATTTTTTTATCAGTAGTCCAACTGCTCAGTTTCAGAGTCATGATGCATTTCCAATAAGGACATGAAGGCAAGGAAAAGCTGCTAGACATTATCAGGCATTATTGCTAAGATACTAACATAATTAGAATAGCTTGGTGCCATACTAATATCTTAGCTAATCACATTTTAGAGGCAAATGTTTTATCTTAAATGAATGACATAACATGAGTGGAATGACCAGCAGATTTGGGTATTTGTGTATAAATTATTAGAGCATTTATCTTATAGCTTGATATATTGCCTGACACTAAGCAGTCAATCATGAAGTAAAATTAACCCCTATTTTCAGCTACATAAAGTAAAACAATATGTCCATTGTTGTCTCCCATACTTGCCAGAATAATTGCATCATATTGTTATTAAAGTCTGTATCAAGCCTAGAGGCTCATCAGGCCAGAGCTTATCTCGGTTTCATGGAGCAACTGAAAGTACAAGATCCTCCACTCACCCACCTGGACGGGACACTAGTCCATCACAAGATTGACTCCAGCTGCTGCTACTGGTACTCATTTTCAGCTGAGTGGACTAGAGCAACATGAAATGAAGTGCCTTGCTCACTGACACAACATGCTGCCTTGTCCAGGAATCAAACCTACGAACTTAAGATCGTGAGCCCAACACTCTACCACTAGGCCATGCACCTTCACATATTAGTCAATGATTAATATTGTTTTTTTCTCAACACATAATGTCCATTGTTGTCTCCCATACTTTCTGAAATAATATGATTACAGCATATGATTGACTTACATCATATTAGTCAATGATTAATGTTGTTTTTATCTCATTGCATAATTATTTCTATTTGGCTTCCCTACATTAAATATGTTAACACTAAGCAAACTATTTGGTTTCCATACAGCTCTCATTTCTGAATAATATATTCCATAAATAATTCTGTTTTCTGATGCCAACCAGTGTACAACCTTGTACATTTACTTAGTGATTCTTCCATCTCTACTTCAGTAAGAACAATGAAGTCTATGTTTCACTGATGAGGTCATAATAAAACTGAAACATGTCAGTCTTGTCTCCAATTCTTGCCAAAATAATTAAATAATATTAGACACTGACTAATAGTGGTTTCCTCATAGCATTATTATTTAATGCTTCCTGCAGTAAATGTTAACACTAAACTATTGTTTATCATGCGGATGATGTCTCTTAATAATTTATTCTCTAAAACAATAAACATTACCTAAGAGAAAATCTAATAGTTTTTACTGGGTTTGAACTTATGACTATGCTATCAGTAGTTTAAATTCTACTTCCATACCACAAAGAGATTGTTTTTTTTTAAATGAAACATAGATGGACTTTACTATCAATGAATGGTATAATTTGGTATAAAAATGATTCAATACATATACAGCATCACTTTACACGATGAAACAAGCTGGGATGTATATGTAAAGGAACTGGAGTTTTTTCAAGAGCTAGAAATAGATAATGCTAAATTAAAAGAGTAGCTTTAGTTAGGTAGATATTTGATTGATTATAGCTAGTTTGTTACATTTGTAGTGAGAATATACACATCATTAATGCCTTTGTTTACACACCACATACATACACACAATTGTCTTGTAATATTAACGTATTTGTAAGCAAACACATTTTGAGAGCCAGAGTTAAAAATTTTAGTTACTGCTGAGAACAGCGCATGTGATAAACGTCACAACATTTGCGCTGTTCTATCAACCCTCTAGGAAGCGCTGGGTGACAGACCTGTAAAGTACGTCATCACTGTTTGAGTATCGAAAATACTATAAATAAGAGTCAAGAAAGCAAACAGTCTCTCTCTTAGACCAGCGCAGCCTTACAGACCAGACCAGCTCCTACCATTGTCACATGACAGGTAGTTTGAGTTCATCTCTTGGTCGTATCAACCAAATACAGCAGTAACTCTAAGGCAGCCATTTTATCGCCGTCTTCCTCAAAAGCAACCCACGCGGGAAATTTGAAGCCATCTTATTTTACCAACTCATTTCTATGAACCAGCATTTATATCCGTAAATCTAAAGTTGAGTATTAACAATTATCTTTTCACTATAGGTTTATTATTCTTAGATATTGACTGGCTTTCAATCTGTGTTTTGCATGTATCTTTTATATTATAAGAATTTATACACAAGTGTCCTGATATTTTTGCCGAACGAATCCGTAGAGATTCGTTCGTTCTTGGTGACGGTGCCGTAGACATAATAAAATACTTGTACACAATATATAGTGTTGTTTTACATTTTATTGTCATGTGGTACTAAGTTATACCAAGAGTATTATTCTATTAGTGTTATTGGTTAGGCCGACTTTTTGGTCTTCCATAATTATTTCACTAAACATTCATTCAGGTTCAAGGACAGGAGAAACTCCATCCCCTTGTCCCGTGTTATCTGGAAGTTTCGGGATCAGGGAAATGACCTGCCAATTATAACCTGGAGCATTCTCGATGAGGTCTCTCCTTATTCACCCTGGGCACGAAACTGCCGCCTTTATTTTTATGAAGAGCTGTACACATTGCAGCAGCTCGCTGTATCCCTCAACAAGAAGACTGAACTTTTATATGACTGTCATCAACGGAGTTCCTGTTAGCTAATTTTACGCCATTCGTTGTTAACACTCATCTATAATTTAATTTCACTGGAATTTCAAACGAAAGTAAGCACGACTACTCTTATTTATTGCGCCAGAGTTGCATCCATTCAGCAGCCGTCCAGCACTTGCACTGGCTAATCACGTGACTCGAATTGGTTAGTGGGGCAAACTTTACACATCATCCAATGACAATCAGCCTTGATCAGGACCCGTAGCTGCCTCACCACTTAGAATCACTGCATTCGAAAGATCGGACATGCTTTTTACGTCTGCAAAACTATTAGTAGTGCAGATCTAAGCCACAAACTGTTCATACGAATATTTAAACCCATAGTGTGTGTTGATTACTCTTTTGTTTTGTTTTCGTTTGTACAACTACACACACACACACACACATACACACACACACACAAACACACACACACACACACACACACACACACACACACACACACAGACTCTTGTGCACGAACGAACAAAGACAACACACGAATAAACAAATATATAAACTCATACACACAAGCATACGTCATATATATATATGTGTGTGTGTATATGTGTGGGTATTTATCTATCTATCTCTATATGTATATATCTCTTCCTCCCTCTCTCTCTCTCTCTCTCTCTATATATATATATATATATATATATATGGGCGTGGGCATGACTGTGGACAAGAACATGGCTTTGCAACCGCATGTTTCCGGTTCGATACCACATTGGTCAAGTATTTTCTGACAAATCCTCGGTTCGTCTAAAGCCTTTCGCGTGAAATATGACACACGGAAACTTTAAGGAAAGTCTTTGGATGCATAAATGTCGGTGCGTCGATCTTGTATTTGGTTCCGTACGAGTTCCATCCCTTTACGATTTTGCCTTTCATTCATGACGAGATAGAAAAAATAAGTCGATATAATCGACTGAAATCTTGAAAGAGGTGCACCATCATGGCTTTATTCCTATGACTAAAACTAGCAAAATAAAATAAAACCATATATATATATATATACATACATGCATACATGGGGGGAAGCGTGTCGAGGATGCTCCAAGTGATGTTTCGGAAGTCATTTCCTTGTTCCCGGAGTCTCCAGTCGTATCACGACAGAGAGGTGGAGTTTTCCCTGTCCTTGCACCGGAAGGTGTGCATGTGTTAATGACATTGGCTGTTAGGCCCGTGTAGTTTCTCGGGATACCGTCCGGTGGTGTTAGGGTGACTATGCAGACCACAGCTTTCGAGAGGCATGATCCCCCAGTGGACAATTAGTATGATTTCGGCAGTTACAGATTGATGCATGGGGTTGGGTCTGTGTGTGTGTTTGTTTTTTTTTCTGTTATGACGTGCAATCTTGGAAGCGATGTTGTCTAGACAAGAGTAACTGACCTTAACGTTATGGGCATTAAAGAGTTTGTGGTATTTATGGGTGTGAGGGAATGCCGTCTAATTAGGGTCAGGAAGCTTCTAGCTATATTTGTGGAGACATCTAGATTGAAAGGGGGATTAAACCAGACTGCGTTTCTCTTCCGAACCCTTTTAGGGATTGGAGATGGGGGGGGTCTACGATATACGCTAACCTCTCATTCAGGCCACTTTTCGCTAGCACCTCGTTGTAATGGGGTGTGGCCCTGTCGAAGATGTCTCTGTAGATTCTTCTACTGATTCCTGTTACTATGTTTCTAATTACAGCTGGGGGGGGGGGGTTAGAGTTTCTATGTATGTATAGTTTCCTCATTGGGCTTTCTATAAGGGTAGTATTTGCCTGTCTTGAGGTCTAGTGTAATATCCAGGAAGTCGACCTGGTTAAATTGGTGGTGACAGTTATACCAAGGCTGAACTCTGAATATTTTATTAGGGTTTTCCTGAACTTATCCATGGCGTGGCCGTTCATATGGCTTGAGATTGCCAGGCCATCGTCTCTGTACAGGGCCGAACTATGGGGTGGGGTGTTCGTTGCCTTATGGTATCCAGGATATCCAGGATATATAATCCTAACACCACCGGACGGTATCTCGAGAAACTACACAGACCTAACAGCCAATGACTTTAAGGGAATATTTGCACAACACATACATTCCTTCCGATGCAGGGACAGAGAAAACTCCACCTCTCTGTCCCGATTCGTCTGGAGACTCTGGGACCAAGGAAAGGACTTCCCAAACATCACTTGGAGCATTCTCGATAGGACCCCCTCCTTATTCGCATGGAGCCCGCAATTATCAACTTTGCCTCCATGAAAGGCTCCATATACTGAAACAGCCCGCAGTATCTATTAATAAGGAAACAGAAATATCGTTTTGCTGCCACCAAAGGAGCACCCTGTTAGGTAACTTTAAGCCATTGGCTACCAATACTCCAGAGAGACCACCTTAGCTCACGAGGCCTATGTGTCAATGCAGGGGACACCATCCTTGTTTTACTGCCAAAAATAAAATCGCTAATCAACATCACCTCCTTCCAGCAGTTGAACAACGTGCAGATAATATTCAGCAGCCACACGATTTGTAACCCGTCACCACCATACCATCAAACTTGCCATGCGGAACAGCGGCAGCGGAACAATCTTCATTTGATGTTGCTCAAATGCCATTCTCCATCTTCCCAGACAATACGGCGCCACCGGCTTGTCCGTTTCCCCATGTGGACCTGTATACAGGCGAATTGATGTCACTACGCTGCCGAACTCCAACGTATGACCTGAAGTGACCAATGCAGGCACTTAGTGAGCCTCACCGGACAGAGATCTTAATATTTAAACATTTTTCCGATACTTTTCCCCAATGCATCTTTGCATCTACGAAACTTAAAGTAATGCGGGTCTAAGTTAGACGTATATATATATATATACTTCCTAGTTACTGTTCCCCTAATTAAAGCTTTCTCCCCTTCTATATCTTTGTCTATGACACTCCTCTCTCTACCTTCATTTTATTAGTACTCCTGGAAGCTGAAAGAAAACGATTTCTTTACTATTACTTTGATCTGTATCATTCCGTGCTTATGGTAAACTATCCCAGAGGACAATTGTATTTGAACTAATTGATTGTGTGTATAGTCATTTTATTTTTACAATTTACATATGTTCTTTTTATCCTTGTTCTGTTCCTTCTTTTACGTTCATTGATTATTAATTATTCTTTCGTTCCCTTTTCTAAACTTATTAATTATAACTTGTTTATGGTGTCCCATGTCGGATCTGTAAGAATATCAATTATTTCCCTTTGTATATACGCTGTGTATAACACATTGATTATTTGAATGTTATAGATATTTGAATGATCTCACCACTAAAAATATTTATTTATAGTCTTATACTAACTGAACTCTGATTCTTTAGCTTTATAAAACTTTAAGACATCTCCTTTCCTTACTTTTTCTTTTCATGGCTAACATAAAATCGTAATTTTTTAAATATCAGTTAAATCATTAAATATTTATACAACTATATTAATGTCTAACTGTATATTTTCGACATAAGTAATTATGAATACCAACCTTCAGCTGATTCTGACTCTTGGCTACACATCGAATTGGTTAAATTAAGTTTTAAATCATCTTTACCGTTTTACTGTACCACATTTGCAGAATATATAAACAAGTGTAGATAACAGCTGATACCCTTAGATTTGTTCGTTCTCACCTTCTTCATCTGATGTCTGGGTGTGTTATACACACACTATTTAATCCCAGCCATCCCATCAAAGCCTGCCATCCGATCATGTGCTCATATCAAGAGAGAGTGAACTGTTTTAGGAATCCGTTTAGAGGTTGAGTATTGTCCTACACATTCTCATTACTGGACAACAACTCACCACTGTAAGCTTAACAAAACTTGTTAATTATGTTTTGTGTCTAAGATTCAGAGTGGTAAATGGGGGCATTTGAATACTGTGTAATGTCAGTAACGTGATACACAACAACACCCCTTCCATTGTTTGATAAACCCCGAATCAATTAGGTCAATTATGACTTAACTAGAGAGCTACTCTATGAAAAGGTCAATTACTCCAAAAGGCTAATCATAAAATTTCTAATCATAAAACAGTCAAGCAATTGACTTCATTTATTACACCAACACGGGGGGGATAAAGAAATTTGTATACCTTACCTTTTTAATCAACTGGACACTTAGTGGCAACACACTTGTTCAGTAATGTGTTTACACACACTTAAATTATATCACTTTCTAATGTAAACAACAACATAAATCGAAATAAGTATTCTATTCCTATATAATATTTCAGTCAAACAATTTCCCTATTTTTATACTGATAAATTTATTTCGGTTGCAACAAAATGTGCTTATGAAATAATGAAACTAGATATTTACAACTCGACAAAGAAGTCAAAAATATTATTTAGATTATATTGGCATGTTTTAAGTAGGCACAATGTTATGTTTTTAAGCGGGAATCATAGCAACTGAATTATTACAACATAAATATTATTACTTATTTAACTTTAACACAGACGACAGAGGCAAGATTCTTTAGGTAGATTTATCTGGTTGAAGATTTTAGATTGTGAGTTCAATGTCAATTTATGTAGAAACAAAATTATACTTTATTAAATTGATATAGCATGTTACAAGAAATTATTTTACCATCTATATTCAATGTTAGATATAAAAAGAGAATGCATATGCTCTACACCTATCACATTAATTCTGGAAGATACGTATCTGTAAAAGAATGATATATATATAAATGTGTTAAGGATTAAGAAATTTCCGAAATGCCTTATTCTCAATAGAATTGTTCATTATTTCGCACAAACATAAGTAAACAAACCATATTGATGCATGCACTCACGAATATGACATATTGAAGAAATATAGCAAAAGTTTTAGATGAATGAATTCATAATATAATCTTATAACATTTTCTTATAAAACTGCATTGCAAAATAGCAATCAGCTTCCAATATAATCTATCTGAAATTCAATTACGCTTAAAGCTATCCCTTTCAATTACGGTATTAAACCCGAGAGAAATCTACAAACGTCACACCACCACAGTCTGCTTCCATAATTTATGGTTTGGTGACTACGTAAAAAGGATTAAAACAATTAAATTGATGACAACTTTTTTACATTTCACATTTTGTGAATACATACAATAAATATGACTGAGTTTTAAAGGTTCTACAAAGTAGATTTATGACACTCGTAATGTCTCCTAATGTCAACTATTAATCATTGTTTTGAATGAAACGGCATTTAAAAAAATACTATCAATAATCATTTGAGGTTTTAAATGCACTAGAATAAGTGGTGTTTGGAATACTTGTATCATAAAAATAAAATATAGTTTTGAGATTTATGCAAACTCTTCTTTTGTGTTTTCTGAAAAATGATACGAAACTATTGGCTTGATTTATTTTAGAATTTGATAACGATATATATGATACATATCTTGTCAAACACGATAACTTCCTATTGCAATCGACGTGATACACACAGAAAACTTATGGAGAGAAAACTCATATATTTGATATACGATCTCAAGTATAATAATAATGAAAATGTTTTGCCATACGAATTTATTGTTTTACTGTATTTTAAAGAAAAGATTCGTTTGAGATTAAGAATGTATTTATCTGTGCTTGCATGAATTCTGCAAAATAACACACAAAATTATAGTTATTCTTACTGAACTTCTTGAATGGCAAACACACATTACTAAGTTTGAAAATGTGGTATATAAGAAATAGAGATTTTAGACATTCATAGAATCTTCATTTATAAAGGGTCAACAGAAATGTTCGAGGAAAAATCATTCATTTATACCATGGAATTCGATAAATGTTTGGTAGTTTTCAAGAAAAGCTACAACGATCGATGTAAAAGTTTCTGTTATGAGGATTGACACAAATCTAAATTTCCTATACTTTCCATGTTGAAATGAAAAAGTTTGCAGAGCATAAAATGTCTCCATACAAATTACAGTTGACATAGTGACGGTATCTGGGAAACGAAGATATAATTTAAAATGTTCACTTAAAGATCAAAGAACGTTAAGATTTAATGTAAACCAAGCAGTTTGCCTACAAGCCATTTTTATCCGGGAAACCTTTATTTATTTGGCAAAGGTAATGTATGAGAAATTATCAAGAGGGCAAAATGAAAATAGGAAAGAGTTTTATTCACCCATGTGTAGAAATAATGGCAGTTACACGTATCTAGCTCGATAAATATTATATGTAATAAAAATAATAATTTGTGAATAGAAATGATAAGTTATTTGAAATAGAACTGAGAATACCTAGAATATATTGGATTAGAGATTAACATACTGAGTTAGGAATCTCCAATGTTTACTACATTTGTTCTTCAAATGTCAATGCATAATGGTTGATAGAGGCTTGAACTATTAAGCAACTAATGAGGTATATGTATACACATACACGCACACATACACGTTTGTGTGTATGATGGGAATATATATATATGTATATATATATACACACACACACACTCACACATGCACACGCACACGCACACGCACACACACATATATGTATATAGTAGAGGAATCGCGTGTCAAACAACAAAAGCAGAAGAGACTTCGATATTAGTGAAATAAAGGCAGGGATTTATTGATACGTTGCATGGGAAATTCACTAAATAGTACTAATAGTTTCCTGCATCCTCGGAAAGTATTGCATGTGTTGCATTAGTAGCAAAACAACATTCCGAGATGCATTCTGAAGAAGGCATCTCGGAATGTTGTTTTGCTACTAATGCAACACATGAATATCAACACGGTCATGAATTAGTCATATCCGGTTGTCAGGCAAGGGTGACAACTCCGGCCGCTTGAGCAGACAGTTGGTCAGATAAAAAATATTGGAAAATATTGAATAGCAATAAAGGGAATTAATATAAAACAATAAAAACACTGGTAAAAATGCTGGTAAAAAACAAATGCAAAAAGGGAGTGGGGAAGGGAGGTAAACAGATTTTCAAGTATTGAAAACATATTGAAAAGATACACGTGTACGCGCATGTATATACGTATACACACGCACGCACACGCACACGCACACGCACACACAAAAATACGTAGACAAATGTAGAGCCGCACACGCGCATCTATGGTATAGATAAAATTATCAGCCAGTCCCGGGGAAGAAAACAATAGGATAAAAATAAAATAATATAAAATAAACCAAATTGAGAGTTACGGGATAAAAAATAAAAAATAAAAAAATATAATAGGGTCGAATAATATATAATAATGACAAGATGGGAGAATGAGGGGGGGTTATATAACCATATACACACACACCCATAAGCACACACACACACACACGTACATACACACGTACATACACACGTACATACACACGTACATACACACGTACATACACACGTACATACACA
>JAOPJM010255472.1:0-12346 GCA_027124095.1 Muusoctopus leioderma | reverse complement strand
TATATATATGTGCGTATATATATATATATGTATGTATATATGTATGTATGAATGTATGTATGTATGTATGTATGCATGCATGCTTGCATGTATGTATGTACGTAAGTACATACGTACGTATGTATGTATGTAAATTGTTCGGATGAAATAATGTGCGATATAGAGTAAAATTGTTTTATAAAAGCCCCTTCGAAGAACAGCGCTTTGTTTATAATTTACATTGTACTGGAGTTTCTAAAATAAATTTACTATATTCATACATACATATATACAACTAGCATGAAATTTTAGTCACCACGAATTGGCTCTTCACCAATTGATACACACACACACACACACGCGCGCACGCACACACACACACAAACATACACACACACACATATATATATAATTATATATATAAAAGATATAAAAGTTTAAGTTAAAGTTCTACCTGAGCGTACGTGGCCCATCAGGCCGGAGCTTTTCCCGGTTCCAAGTGTCGCTGAGCGAACTGAGATTGCACGCACGACTCCCCCTGAACGGGACGCCAGTCTGTCATAGGGTTAATCTTCCAGCTACTGCTGGTACTCATTTTGAGCTGAGTGGACTGGAACAACGTGAAGTAATGTGCCTTGCTCAAGGACAGAACGTGCGTACCGGACCGGGAATCGAACCCACGATCTAATCACTAGTTTAGAGTGAAGTCGTGGTACCCAATGTTTCATGATAGCTGCATATGCTCATTGCATATGAAAAACAATGTTTCAACCATGTCTAGCCACTGGCTCGAATTTAAACTAATGGTGGCATCTAAGCACCACAGACAGTGCTGGCGTTTCTGGCCCATTTAGTGCTCGCCTACTTTACGCATACCTTAACGATTAACTGATCCCTTAAGCCAGTATTATAGACATTCACATGACTTCAACGAGGCATTCATCATCATTCAGCCACTGCTTGTAACATTTGCAGTAACACAATAATCCACACACTAAGATGTTTACATATTTGTTCATATATTCTGGTATTTACACAGTTCCCTCTCCTTGAATGTATAACATTAACTGAATTATTCTGTATTTGGTCTGCTTGTTCTCGCCTGATTACGTTTTTTCACGTTATCCACCTGAATCCATGCTATTTTGTTTAGTCACCGCCATTAGTTTAAATTCGAGCCAGTGGCCAGACGTGGTTGAAAAATGGTTGTTGTATATGCAATAAGCATATGCAGCTAGCATGAAAACTTAGGTACCACGATTTCACCCTAAAGCAACAAATATATATATATACATTAATTGGTTTAGAGTGAGGGAGAGAGAGAGAGAGAGAGACATTTATACATACACACACACACAGAGACACATATATATATTAAGAAGCTTGCTTCACAATCATGAGATCACGGGTTGGTTGATCCCACTGCTTGGCATCTTGGTCAAGTGACTTTACTATAGCCTCGAGTCAACCCAAGCCTTGTAAGTGAATCTGGGTTGACTGAAACTTTCGGATGGATTGTACCTGTAATGCAAAGGTTCAGCCTTTTCCCACTGCATCATGCTGATTCGACCTGAGAATTACGTTAAGGGTACACATGTTCGTTGAACGCTCACGTTAATTCAATGAGTAGGGCGTTCCGTTGATCGAATAATAGGACACTCATCATCGAAACCGACGGATAATCCATCATATATATATATATATGCGTGTGTGTGTATGTGTGTGTGCGGGCATGTATATGTGCGTGTGTGTGTATTTGTAATGTGCATACATAATAATTTTAAATGAATGAAACTTCGTAGAACTTAATGTTTATATTTTTATATTTATGAAGAAAAAATGGATTTTTGAAAACGAGTGTTAGTTTATACAAATTGATATCAGAGTTGATCAATGAAAATACAAGGAAATGAAGACAATATCACCAGTTCAACTGTCAGCAGCACTTATAATATTTTTCAAAGCAATTTTCTTCATTTTATCAATCATTAATTCAGTTTCCTTTTATTATTGGTTTACCATTGTATGAATATATTTCTTAGTAATGCTTGATTATATTTAAGTAGTGGAAAAATACTTCTAAAATAACATTTTGTAATTTAATTGCTGAAATTATTTTGAAAATAATTGATAAAACGTATTTTCAGAGTTATTCACTTTTTTGCAGAATTGTTCCTAAGTATCCGTATTTGTTTATTGTTTCCTATTTCAAAATAATTATGGGAAAAAAATCATGATATAATACAATATTTTGTTGTCTAAGTTATTTATTAAAAACCTAAAGTAATAAATTGTAGCATACTTATAAGTTGTAGACTGATACGAGTCTTCAATTATGAACGTTCAGTGAGTCCCACAAGAATCTTAGTGGCTTTCAAGAGTTGATTTTAGAAATGATCCATATGCTTTGTGTATATCAGAGGTTGTTAGATTTTATATTAATTGGTCAAAGGATGATTGTTAGTCACAACCAGACTAGGTTTTATAATACAGGCGTATTTCAGCTCTACCTCCCAGCCCCATAGTGGGGCTTGGCTGAACGCCATACCCTCACGATCAACTGGTACCCAGCTGGATAACGACTGTCTCCACATCGGTGTTTCACTCAGACTCCGTCTCCGAATCTGCGAGCAACACAAATGCTGTTATGGGTCAACAGTAGACGCTTTTTGTCTCCGCCCGCGGTCACGCCGCTTCAGCGCCGGCCGGCCGCCCTATTCCACATGCTGCTTTTAACAATATCATTAAGCGTGGCTTGGACGTAGCTGATTTCCCATCGCAGCTGGAACTGGTGTAGCAATTTCAGATTGCCCCCATTTCACCTTACCTCCAGCTAAATTGAAATCGCTTTCACATTACCGGGGGTAGGATGAAATCGATTTCAAATTAACCCCGATGATAACTTGAAGTCGATTTCATCCTACCCGCATTGAATTTAGATTACCCCCTCAAATCATTCCCCAAATCATTCCCCAAATGTCCGTTCGCATTTAAAGTGTATAAATATGTTTTGTATATAAATATATTTCATTTGCATTTAAAATGTATAAATATATTTTATTTGGTATATAAATATATTTCGTTCGCATTTAAAGTGTATATTTTGTTTTGTATATGAATCTCGTTTGCATTTAAAGCGTATAAATATATTTTGTTTTGTATAATAAATATATTTCGTTCACATTTAATGTGTATAAATATATTTTGTTTTGTTTAATAAATATATATTTCGCTTGCATTTAAAGTGTATACATTTAAAGTGTATACATTTTGTTGTGTATATGAATTTCGTCTGCATTTAAAGTGTATAAATATATTTTGTTTTGTATAATAAATATATATTTCGTTCGCATTTAAAGTGTATAAATATATTTTGATTTGTATAATAAATATATATTTCTTTCGCATATGAAATGTATAAATATATTCGTAATTACATTTTATCTTTAATGAATTCGAACTGAATTATCAGAAAGTGAAACAAACTAATGCTTACAAATGCAAACATAGTGTATATTTATACATTTAAAATACAAACGAAACCAATTTATGTAAAAAAGCGTTCGAATTCATCATTTGTAAGCGGTAGAATTTCTCATTTTAACAAAATCAGAGAGGGGGGAACATGTGAACAGTGTAGGGGTAATTTGAAATCGAGTTCAAATGACTCCCAGGGTTAATCTGAAAGTGATTTCAGTTTACTGGGAGGTAACTTGAAGTGAGGGGTAACTTGAAGTGTTGACACCGGCGGAGTTAGACCGTGGGGACGGCAAAAAGCCGGGCGGTAACACAATCTTCCTGTCCGGAAGTGGTAAGTCTCTTATCTGGGATGTGAAATACTGCGATATTTCTCCGACAGCAACCTGGCGAAATCAGCGTCAGACCTAGGCTTGGTCGCTCGATAGCCTGAAGATCGAGACTGAGGAAGTTCCGGCTGCTCTCCGTTTGGTTTCTCATCGAACCCATAGCGATGGAAACTTTTAGTGTCCTGTCTCCCCCCTACCAACTTCAATCGGGATGGAGATGACCATCCGTACAGTTGAGCCCCGGGAGATAGACCGACTCTTTCAGCGCATCTCCCTTGCCATCCTCCGGAATAACGTATTCACCATTCTTTCCGCCGGGACCATGGAACATTAATGTGTATACCTTCGGATTAGTTTATTATTAGCTTTCCATTAATATTTCCAACTGCTTTATAATCAAATGATTTCTTATAATTGCACAATGTCACCTTATTTACATAAGTGTATTATCCCGGTATTATCATGATGTTTCGATGACTGTTTGTCTCTTCAGACGTTGTTGATAAGTACAGGTCCTCATTCTGCTGCAGTAAAAGTATTAGAAGTTTACAAGGAATATAAATACATAAATATAAATACATAAATATTTAAATATTTATATATTTATAAATATATAAATATATAAACTTGTGAATATAAATATATGAATATTTAAATAATTTAATTATATTAAGCGACCTGTGACGAACAAACGGAACGTAGCAAGTGCTTTAATATATAACTGACAGACTTATGTCATATTGAGGTAGTTATATATATATATATATATATATATAAAAATGATGAGTGGGTGTGCACTGTATATGTGCGTGCATGTAGATTTATAGATTTAAAGCGCAATAGAATATTGCGATATTTTATATTTCCTACTCAAAGAGTAAATTGGGTTTTTATCCCTGACTGCACAATTCATAAGAAATATCTTTATATCAACACAAGAAGACATGTATGCATTGAAAGACTAGATCGTGAATACCATTATAATGCTATCAAAGGAAATATTGCTTTGCTGTAACTGAATTTTATCGCCAAACGTGATTGTCTAACGCTTACCTGATTACATTTCAGCTTACATTTCAAGACTTTAAAGCATAGAATATATTAGTGAATGAAATTATATGTCAAAGGAAGAGCAATAGCAGCTCCTGACATCAGTACAGTTTCAAATGCATATTTCATTACACTGCCTATAAATTTAACTATTTCTCTTAGGTGAAATGAAGTTAAGAGTGGTGATGCATTACCTTATATAGGATGAAACACAATTATTGTTAGTTCAAATTTAGCTGGAATCTACTTCCTTCCATTTCCGGACTACAGTCTATAGTTCCTTAATAGTTATAATAATTATTGTTGTTTAGCCTCACCTCAGACCTGATCAATCAGATCTCTGATAAAAACATTCTAGTCATGACCATCTCGTCTTTATATATTTTTTAAAGAGAGTGACATACTGTTTCCAGCTGATCTAACGACCACGTAGCGGCTCTCTTGTTTGTTCACCTTAAAATATTTATGGACATAGGTTGGGAAAATGATTAATGTTATATTTATGATAACGTAAGTGGATTGAAGGAATCAGAAGACGGGATTGCAACATGCATTACGTAATCTAGTTCTGATTTCGAATATTGCTGAAATCGATTCTGCCTTGTCTCCTTTGGTATTGATCAAATATGTATCAGTTTCCCTCTCCAAAGTTGATTCCGTTGGGGTAACTGCCTCTGTTACTTTACTAATGTTCTTGGCAAAGTCTTAAACATCACACATTCTAAATATGTCAACTCTAATCAAACATTTCTTGATACCTCTACCAAGAACTATGAAGCGCTTAAATCTACCCAAAATAATTGTGATGATATATTTATTTAACGTAAGAAATCGTTATTCATACTTTTGTGTCGCTCAAGGATTCACCAATATCCGTGGACAGTGATCTAACTTTGACTCTACGCATCATCATTTAATAACTTTGAATCTACAGCTGCTATTTTAATTCGACCCAATGCATACATATATCTTCCCATTTTTCTACGCCATCTCTGTCATCCAGCTCCCTAGTTCTACTTTTATCCTAAATATTGTTTCAGCATTTACATAGAATCTACACTCTTCACTATCCATTTATTTCATTTAAACGTTTGTAAGAAAGAGTTGTTATTCAGACTACGTGCTTTCCTTGGCATGTCTTTACACACATCTGTCTCTAACATCAATCTCAACTCCTCTCCGTCTTCATTTATCATCGCCATTGACTTCAATGTACAGAGCACATCTCATCTTTCACATATCCTCCCCACAGAATATAGATATGAAAAAGTAGGAACGTTTACTATCATTAAAGCTGGGGACTAGTTAGTCGCCTCGTCTGAAGGTAGCCTTGACCAATACACCAACTATACAAATAATCAACGTCATTATCACTTATATAACTAAATTATACCTTGCTTATTAAAATATATATTTGGTCATACGCATTTCTACTGAAGATGGGCAGTCAAAGTAAGGTGCTACAACAGCTAAAGAAAGTCAACCAGAACTACCAACGTCTCACAAAGATCACCTATCATTGCAAAGAAAAGTAAAATACGCATTTGAGAATAGCATGGATTAAGACCTCAGTGAACTCGCACATTTCTTACGAGAATAATCCGCCCTGTTAGGAGGCTCTCTACTAGAATTGTAGTTTTACTACCCAAAACAACCCAATAAATTGGCTTTTTAAGTAGCACGACTGCAAATGCATACCGCATTTGCTGCCAACTTCGGAATAGACGCAACAACACTCTTCCGAACCATTTTTGCCTTACAACGAAATTCACATATGAGTTGATTTGAAAAGACCTCTGATGACCCCAGTCATTACCACTAGTAACTGGGGTATCAATTCCATTAATATTAAACAGTAAACATACTCGGGGACAGGTTCATAATGTCGCTAGCCTATTCAGTTTCGTGCCTCATAATCTACAGAAATGTTTTCCGAATGACTAGTAAAGAATTACACACTAGCACACTAAAACTGCTATCCTCTAGCCACCATTCTGTTTCCTCTCTCTGTCTCTTCTACCATTCCTATGATGGTGTTCGTATCCCTGAACTAGCAAACACCCTAATACTTTCCACTAATACCACATTATGAACCTGTCTCCTTCTACGCATCATCCCTAATAAGTTCTTCGTGCGAAACCCAGCACTAAAAATTTCGCTCAATACATATTACGCAGACACGTAGTTCTCTGGAACTATTTCTTCCGCTTTTTGTCTCAAGGCATCATCTCACACGAATTCAAGCTGAAACTAGAAGTTTTCAATATAAGAGGGCCTGCGTAATTCATAAGCTCTGCACTCCACATTAAACAATAAAATACTACAATTACTATAGTTACTGCTTAATAGTGTATGTAGCATTAAGCAAACATGAAGTAATATCCCAGCGGGTAGCGCATCGTATTATAATCGTATTATAGACACATATCTACCGTAGTTTAAGAAAGTTAGTGTGTATATTCCACGCAATACTATAACCTGACGCTAGTAGAATTAAATTTTAATTCCAGACACAGACGGAAACCACTTTTTATGATATAATCACACGAAACATCCATTTATATAATTTGTGGTTTACCTTCAACAAAAGTGTTGCGTTAATATATTTCTTCATATGAATCAATTATCACATTTTTATATTCTGACAATACAAATCGAATCATTTGCGAAGGCTTTGAGTGTAAGTGTATCTATCATCATAAACATAAGAATTACTAACTTTTGGACAGTCTGAAACTGTTAATTACACAATAGACAATAAAATAAATAAATGTATACTTAGAAGATGATGCGAAGACTTACAAAGAAACTCTAGAATATTTTCGGTAGCTTGAGATCAAGTGGTAAGATCAAACACTAACATTGGTGTCACTGGAAGATAATTTGTTTTCACTGTACAAATCCTAGATGCATTAGTTGAAAGGCATGCGTGTTGTCTCAATAAAACCATTTTTGTAGAATTTCCCATCAGAGAAATCACCATGAGAAAGGAAGACTGAAATAATAGAGTCATTTGATATACCATTGCAAAGGTTGCACATTGCAAAGTGTGTTGCATGTGCTGCGTCATCAGCATACAGCATATCCCTGATGAGTACTTCACGTATTTTGGTCGGTCAGACTGAGCAACATCCCCTCAGAACTTGTGTGAAGGGAAACACTACCAGTTCCTGTTCCAAAGGCGTGTTTCGGCATGTAAGCGAAGATGCTAAACAGAGTGGGGACAGGCACATCACTCTGTTTCATATCACTGTAGATGTTGAAGGCTTCCGGAAGAAGAGCCGTCAAAGTGACCGACGCCCTATATGTCTGTGTGGAATGATTAAACTATCCAAAGGAGTCTCGGAGGACAACCAATCCTGGCGAGTATTTTGAACGAAACATCTCTACTCACAAGATCATTCTGTCCGACGCGCTAACGACTCTGCCAATTAGACTACGAATTAGCAGTCAATAGCAAGTTTGAATGCCTTGCATTATTCGTTCCGGCTCACTGCACTCTGAGTCCAAATTCCACTGAGGTCAACTTTAGCTTTTATCCTTTCAGGGTAGATAAAGTACCAGTCTCGGGTGGTAGGCTGGCGGAATCGTTAGAGCGTTGAACGAGATGTCTCACAGTATTTATTTCGGCTCCTTGCGTTCTGAGTTCAAATTCCACCGTGGCCTACGTAGGTGGAAGACTTAATCCGTCGCCCGGTTTAACACAACCTTTAGTTCCTGTAGCGGAGTCAACTCTGTTGCAAGCATATGGGACAGGTCTCCGGTCTGAAGATTTCTCTAACGATTCAGCCAATCCACCATCCTCAATTGTTTCTACCATAGACTCAAGGCCAACGACCCAGTACTTGACTGTTACCTTATTTCATCGACCCCGGAAGGATGAAAGGAAAAGTTGATCTCGGCGGGATTTGAACTCAGAGCGAATAATGCAAGGTATTCTGAACCAGAACGAATAATGCAAGGTATTCTGTGCGACGTGCTAACGATTCTGCCAATTCGCCACCGTTATTAATGATAATAATAACGAAAGCGAGCTGGAATAAAAGTAACAAAACCGAATGTTGTGGAAAGATGCCTAAGAAAGATGACTAAGTGGAAAGTACCTTGCCCTGATGGGATCGAAGGTGTCTGGTGGAAGAACTTCTCTCACTTACAGACAAAAACAGGACAATAGTTATATGAATGCCTTTCTATTGGAAATGTACACACATAGATGGCTGAGGGGAGAACAAATCTCATTATGAAAGATATGAACAAAAAAAACAGTGGTAGGGAATTTGTGCACGATAAAATATTTAAATCCGCTTTGGAAGCTCTTAACAGGAATATTCTCTGAGTAAACGTACGAACACCTAATGCTAAATAAACTGTTGCCTTTTGGAGCAAAGATGCTGCCGAACACAGTACGGACAGGATACAATACAGAACGGTACAAAGGCAGTCGGGGTTTACATAAAATGCGAGTAAAAAGAAATAACAAAAAGAATATAATATCAATACAATTTACTAACAACGGGATTCCCCAATACTGGAGAGAAGAACCATCTAGAGGCAATTGAGGAACCCAACAGATCTTGGATCAACCCGACACACCAAAAAGACCAAAACCAGGCGCCTTCTCTCCCATCTCTCATTTCCCACCTTACAGGCGTATGCTTAGAATAGGCCCATTCACACGGGCCATTTTCGCTACTCTCACCAACCTTTCAACTAATTTACAGGGGGACAGCACTTCCCCTTCCACCCTCAACTTCTTCTTCAAGTGAAATTTGAAAACGTCAATGAGGGCTTGGCAAAAGAGGAAAGTATCAGTCTTCAGTCCTTTCAACCACGTCCACCATACAACCTCTTTCGCCATATTAACCAGACTGAGGAAAACTGTCTGCCTTTCCCTGCCAAGGGAATGTGGCGGAGCGATCTTCACGATGGACTGGGCTGATAGCCGGATCCATCCTAACGTGACAGCAGCTGTTCGACAAAACTCCACAAGTCAGCAATGCTCGGACACTGAACGAGTGCGTACAGAACGGTTTCGTCGATCTGTGCGCATCTCGCACAGGCCCACCTCATGGCACATCCATGCCTGTGGGGTTTGTCGCGAACCGGCAATACCCTCCGGTAGCACTGCCGGCCCAGGGACTTCTGGAAGTTATCCATAGTTCCCGGGCCAAACGTCCTCCGGAACAGACCAGCAACTTCGTTCTCGTCGAAACTATAGTTTCTCCAAGAGCGTCGTCGCTCTTCCCCGCCACTAGTCCTCTATAGAATGCTAAAGGGGAACTTCCACTAACCACATTACCCGACTAGTAGAGGGCCGTGAGCACCTGACAACACTCCATGTGTCAGGGACCTAGTCTCGGGCTTCGTTTGACCCAGGACTGCAGCTCCGCCAAAGAGACAAGCTGTGCGAAAACCCGTTTGACAAAGGGCGACCAAACCTGTTCACCTTCCGGGAATATTAGTAGGTGCTGCAGCCTCAGCGCATGTGTGCGCATCAGCAGCCACGGTATACCAAGCCCTGCGCGCAAAGTGTGCTGGCAGCAAATAAACCGTCTCACCAGAGGAACGCGTCCCTCCCACAAGAAGTGGAAGAGCAGATGCTCCAGTCTGGTAAGATGAGAATTGGGACAATGCACGACGGTCAGGCGGTAATATATATAACGGAAGTGACGTACGCGTTCGCCATCTCTGCCCGACCTTTCAGGGGTAACTTCCTCTCGGCCCATTTCTTGGTGAGACTGGCTACCATGCTCGTCACCTCGTCCCAATTTCTATCCACCTGGAAGTCTGGACCGAATCAGACCCCTAGCAATTTAACCTGATCATCCGTCCAGCACCCCACGACGCTATCCGACGAGATGGGATGGCCTCTCCAGGTGCCGAGTTGCAAGACCACCGACTTCTCCTTGTTAATCTTTACACCTTTCATCGTCTCGTATTCTTTTAGAATAGTGACAACCACCTCGATTTCCGTGATGTCCGACATCATTACGGTGACGTCGTCCGCATATGCCTACACGGCTCTCCCGCGTCTCAGTTCGAACGGGACGCCCCTCAATACCTCCAGCTTCCTCAGTAGTGGCTTGAGATCCAGTACATATAGAAGTGGTGAGAGTGGACACCCTTGACGGACCGAGCTCATTAAAGTGATCCAGCCTATGAAAACGGGACTGAAACTGACTGTCTTTAGGACAGTTGCCAAGTAGTGATAGTTGACTCTATCGAAAGCTTTCAATTGATCTAAGTTGATCAGAGCCCAACCGAAGCGAGGTTTATTACCCTACTTATCTACGATGTATCGCATGAGGTTGAGGTTGTCGAGGATAGACCTGGTCGGGATCGCGCACGTCTGCGCTTTCCCATCAGGTTCTCGACGACTAGCGCCAACCCCTTTGCTAGCACCTTGGCCAAAATATTAAACTCTGTGTTACCGCCAACCGTATTTCAGCTGCTGTTACCGGCTTTTCGCAAAACTCTGCATCGTTCGCCGAGATTTGTGGCAGGCCGTCGAGGTAGGCAATAAAGTCCACTACCGTCTCCGTCCCACCGCTCACCTCGAACAATTGAGCAACGTGTCGCTAGAAAGCCGCACACATCTGCCTAGAATCGAGTAGCACTCGCCCTTCCCGGTCCGTCAAATACCGAATTATGGCTTTGTTTCCACATTGCCCCTCTGCCACCCGGGCCCATCGAATGGCTTTTGTTCCTTCATGCCTTAGTACACGTGCCTTAGCACTGACAACGCAACCGTTGTGTTTCGCGTTGAAGAAATGGTCAAGTGCCATTCTCGCCGCCAGCACGTCGTTCGCGATACTAGTTAGAGGGATGAAGGAAAGTCTCGTCAGACTGGAGACCTAGCACTAATGCTGCGACTCATTTAGAGGTACCTAACAGCCATGTGGTGGTGTGAAACTGGGTGACGGATTAAGTTTAACACCCATGTAGGTCACAGTGAGATTCGTACTCAGAACGCAAAGAACCACAACAAATACTAAAAGGCATCCTACAATTCCAACAGGCCATCGGCCTAGACTGGTACTTTATTTATCTACCCTGAATGGATAACAAGGCCTTGTATTAATAATTCTTTCAAAATGAGATTGTGTAGTAAGTATCCAAGCTGTTTTAATAAGTTCATGTGACGTTAATGAAGGCTATTTTCAAACAGTGTAAAGCTACGCAATTGTCGAATTTGAACATCGATCCAGTATAAATTTAAAATTATTATACTAATAATCTCATATCATTTCGTGTGAATTTATTGAAACTACAAACGGATATTTTCCAACTGAGGAACTTAGCACGTCCTAAGAATAATATGCTTTAGAGCTCACCGACCAAGGATTGTCAAGGGGGTTTGTCGATCATATTTATTGTTTTTGTATGAACAACCCTACACGTATTAACATAATACATATATATATATATATATACATATATATGAATTTCAGCTGCGTATCTTGAACACTATATACGCTCATTGAAAGGCAAATAGCTGTGATAAAGGTCTG
>JAOPJM010255070.1:0-12349 GCA_027124095.1 Muusoctopus leioderma | reverse complement strand
TAAACCAGCATTTGCTATATAGGAACATAAGCACTCAATAAATTCATGTTTACATGAAGCATGTTTTCAGAGTATTAACCCATCAATATATATATATGAGTGTGTGTGTGTTTGTGTGTCAACCGAAGGGTCGATTGAACGAAACAGAACGTTCCATCACGTTAGCGTGATGGAACCAACGTAATTTGAGATATATCAGAATGTACACTTTTCTGAGATGGTGAATTTCTTCTTCGAAATAAAGCGAGTGGACAGAAACTATAAATCTAAATTTCGATATAACACTAATTCAATGATATTGTTGGTTTATATCTTTTAAATATACTATATTCTAAATTTCTACATATAGCAAGCGGACTCTTAGAAACGATGAAGTCTTTTAAATACTCAACCTTAACCAACTGCATACGGAGAGATTTCGTTAAATTCTTAATGTTTTCGTTAAAGACTGAGTATTCTAAATTATGGGCGACTCCAAACTAAAAATTATCAATTTTTTAGATGCGACCGTTATCCTTAATAACTCGTATTATTCATCGTACTGAAAACCCAATGAAATCCTCCATTACATGTATTAGCTCACCAATCATCCCAAAATACCATTAATGTTTGATATCGTCGGCAATATTATTGCCGATGAGCAAGTCTTCAGTTACACTTCTAGTTAGTATAATTATGCTCATAACCGAAGCAATTTCTCAGATAAAATACAATATATCGAAAATCATAACCCATCAAGACTGAGAATGAGAAAGAGATAGATCACCTGGTATACTCGACCATTCAACCTTCAAGTAGGTACAACTGATGGAAATCTTCTTCCAGCTGTTAATCAAACATTTCCCACCTGAACACAATAATAATATATTATTAACCAAAAATATATTAAAATATCTTACTCTGCTGCACACAACTTTGCTCTAACTCTAATTAGTTTTAACCGATCTAAATTAACTCATGTTACGTCAAATTCTAATAACCTAACTTGCAATTGTATCAACCCAAATGACTGACCATTATATTGCAAATGCAAACTCAAAGATCTTGTTTATTGCGCTACTGTAGAAACTATTACTCGTTGTATGTCATATATCGGATTTACTACTAACGCCTCTAAAATAATGTTAAATCAGCAATCATACATCTTTCATAACCAGAAAGGAAGCAACGATACTTCACTTTAGAAGAACATTTCGAGACTAATGTCGAACAACATTAAGTACAATTTTAAATGGAAAATTCTTTCTTCGCCAAATTATATACCAATCACAAGAAATTCTACCAGCTTTGCGCAACGGTGAGTCTGAAACTTCTCTTTGCGAATATACCCCATCGAAATTGTCATTCAGAACTAATATCATCTCGCCCATTATTATTTAATGTAGGAGTCTGGTGCCTCCTACATTAATATGTGTGTTCATGCGTGTGCTTCTGTGTGTGCTTATATGTGTGTAACAGCTTTTCTTTTTTAAATGTTGCATTCAAATATGACTGTATTCTAGTTATATCTTTTAATTATTTTTTCACATTTTCGTATAATCTGTTGGAAATTCCAATTTATTTTCTATTTGTTTAGACCATAAGGTCCTCAAATCTATCATCAACATTTGTAGACCTTCACGGTCATATAAAGTGGTAACAACACACAGCATGACAAATCGCATGATGAGAGCATGATGAGAGCATGAAGAGATGAAAGCATGGAGCTCTAGAAACTTTAACGATAGATTTGCGAACTTTATTGTTCCCAACAAAATGTTCATCTATCCAAACGGGTAGAAACCAACAACAGTATTCAAACACAAACTTTTATTATAAGTCATCCAATTATAATCCTATTTTATGCACATATCATATTTTTATATTTTATATTTTTCATAGGAACATTAATATATTCTAATATACATTCTTCGATTCCTTTCGCAATTAACCAATATACTAAAATTTCGCTGTGACTAATTTTTATTTTAATATTATTACAACTTATATTAGCAACTATCACACCATTACACATAGGCCTGTATATGATCTATACTCATTTTGTTTACATCAAATGAGTATTTGATGCAAATACTCAGAACAACCACCCTTAAGTTATCCTCATATCTCAACTGTCACATTTCATTAGATTACAATTATATACACATTCTATAGTTCCTTTCACCACCCTTACTTAATATTTCTTTCAATAACCCTCTCCACAATATACAACAAAATATTTAAAATAAATAACATCTATGATTATACTTAACTATAAAACTCTTATTTACTACACCCATTTAACTCAAAATCAGTAGGTCCTTTCCTATACTTGTTCTTCCTTTTGTGTCTTCAAATAATATATGCATTCTTAAAAAAATATATTCTTCCTAATATGTCGCTATTTTTTTTCTTTTTTTTTTTTTGGCAAGCAAATAGTCACTGAATTATTTCCATTATTTAATATATAAATCTGTTCTATCTTCAAATCCCAGAGCGGGATCAGCGCCTGTATAAAGAGATTCAACAATTAGAGCCAGTTGTCATTTCTCTTTCAACGACGCATTCTTTGCGATAACATTCAAATTTCTCGCGATGTGGTTTTCACCATCCCATCTAATTAATTATCTTTATATTACATTAAATCCTGTTTTCTGACCCATAAATATCCATCAGTTCACTTTAGTATTTCGCTAGATACACAAACAAACAAACAAACACACACACGCTGTCTGTCTGTCTGTCTGTCTGTCTGTCTGTCTGTCTGTCTGTCTCTTTCCCTCTCGCTTTCTCACACATACACGCACACACAGACACACATGCACACATAGACACACATGCACACACACGCACACACACTTGGTTAAATTTTATCGACAAAAAGTAATTTCAACGGATATTTCTCAAAATATCTTTCCAGCAAAATAATGAAATTAATGTGTATTCAATAATGAAAGCATCAGTATAATATTCTTTTACTTTCTATAATGAAAGTAATGTGATTAGTGAAAATTATAGTGGTGTACTCTTTCACTTTCTCACAGTATTTTCAATTCAAATGATGACCAGATGTGAGCTTTGTAGTCATTAAAAAAAAAATGTTATACTCTCTGAGTGGCCCAAATAATCGGTCTATCTTCAACCAGCATCAAGATCATCGTGAACAAGAAAGATGTTTATATACAGTGTGCTGTACAGAAATAAGTTGGGAATGTTCTCAAAGGAATGCACTTTCTTGCAAAAGTTTGACCCATACATATTTAGATATGAAGCAACTACTTTGACTGAACATAGCCGCGACTCAGATCCTAATCAAGATAAAACAGCCAAAATATAGAACGCTATAAAGACAGCTGCTTTGATCAACAGGGTCAAACCTGCACATATTGGTGTAGACGCCTTATGTCAACAACCACTTGAAGTTAGTTGTACCATTGGTAGACTTGACCCTTTGAAGCTGAATGTACGACGACGTCTACAGAAACGAGAATTACCAAACATCGCAACATCCCATTGAAGCGGCGAATTGGCAGAGTCGTTAGTGAGTCGGATATAATGCTTTCTGGTATTCGTTACGACTCACTCCACTCTGAGTTCAAATACCACTGAGATCAACTTTACCGTTCATCCTTTCGGGGTAGATACAGTAAGTACCATTCTAGGGCGGTAGACTGGCTGAATTGTTAGAGGGTCGGATGGAATAATACCTTGTGGTAGTTGTTCTGGCTTTCTGCGTTCTGAGTTCAAATCCCGCCGTGGCCTACTTGGTTGGCAGACCTAATTCGTCGTCCGGTTTAACACTACCGCCTGGTCCTTGGGTGTCTTTAGCAGAATCCGCTCTGTTGCAAACATTTCCGGCCTGAGGAACACCTCCTCCCTCTCTCTCACCAGTCTTGGAGGCCCTGAAAGAAGGGTGATGGGCACTGCCTTCTCCCATGACTAAACAGTAAAACAAATCCCTACGAGAAATCACAATCATCCTATGACGGAATACCCCAGATTTTCAATCCAGATCCCACCACTGTGATGTGTGGTTTTGAGCGTGCAATAATCAATGCTATTGCTACAACTCTGGGACCACATGTGTCATATCGGGGCTTTATGTACAATCTGATCCTAGGGTCATGGAGAAATATGCACAGTTTAGGACTGAGCATTACATAGAGAAATGATGATCGAGTATAACATTTTTGTAGAATGTTGGATGGACTGGTTTTTTTCTACCAATATATGAAGTGGCCAATGGAATGGATTATCTGATGGAGAATATACCTTATATTGAAGGATTGGAAAGCCTAGTGGATTATTTCAATAAAACCATTGTATTCGGCACTTGTAGTCGCATCCAGTCACTAGTCCTTTATGGTGGAGTACTTCTTGAGAAGGCCTCCTCTCCTGTCTTCTCGAGAGTTATAAAATATCCGTCAGGCAATCATTAATGAGGAGATTCGCACCAGTAACCTATGCAGCACGAGTTGAAATGTTGCTTTCCTTGAGCTTGTAAGAGATGACCACCCTACGATCTAGAAGTCCATTAAAAGTATTAAAAAGGATCAGGCCCTTATATTTACAGCCCTGGTTAAGGATTCTCGTGGTGAACCTCCAAGAAAACGAGTAAAACGTGCCAGAAAAAAAGCTTCAACAGTGTTTGAGAAACCTATGGCTGGACTATGTGGATGAGAGCAAAACACTTGGAGGAATTTCTAAACGGTGTAGCACACAGCATGAGGTGGAAGAAAAATGAACTTTTAATGAATCTAAATACTTAAAAAGAGGTTTTCAATATTGTGTTTGTTTTATTTTTCAAATGTTTCCCTCCATTTTTAAGTTTGTGTAAATAATTTTGTTCTCCTGTAAAATAGTGAGCTATAATAAATTGATAACACAAATGTTAATGTATGCTACAGTTAAGTTAAAGTTTGTTTCGAGCCAATGAGATCATTACACCTGGGCCTTATATCAGTTTCTGAGACTGATAATACAAGACATTCACCTGAACAGGACGCCAGTCCATCGTAGGTCTAACCACCAGCTGCTGCTCTTTCTGGACTAGAGCAACGAGAAATGAAGTGCCTTGCTGAAGGATACAACGCATCACCTGATCCGGGAATCGAACCCCCCCACCTTACACTCGTGAGCCAATCACCCTAACCACTAGGCCACGTGCCTTAACATTGTACTGTATGCTACAGTACAATACATACAATACCTTCCTTATTGCAGTCTTATTATATAATACCCACCTCCACTGTTCACTATGTTACCTAGGTAACTTATTCACCAGTGGAGTAGAGTATCATATAACAATTACGTTACCTAGGCAATTACTTCCAGCAAACATTCCGGGCAATTGAAAGACTTCATTGTGTTGGTGCTCTAGCTAATAACATCTAAAATTAAATAATAAATAAATAAATCATTCATTTTTTATGATTATTTTTCTTTTTGAAAATTTTAATTAATTTTACGACAATATAATCTGATATGTCCTTTCTTTATTTTAGACAATATATTGCGATTTGAAGGAGATTTGGCTGCTATTACTAGAAATTAGAGAGGCCACGTAGAAGCTCCTTCATTGGTTCGAATTTTGTTGTTGATATTTTTGTTGTTGTTGTTGTTGTTGTTTGTTGTTTTTGTTGTTGTATTTGTTTTTGTTGTTGTATTTGTTTTTGTTGTTGTATTTGTTGTTTTGTTGTATTTGTTGTTGTGTGTTTCGTTACTGTTTCAGAAGTTGTGATGCTTACTGCGGTTCAAACTATTGTTGCTGTTGTTGTTTAGCCCCAGGTCAGTCCTGATTGGTCAGACTTATGATCAAAGGCGTTCCAGGCGTAATCACTCTGTCTTTTGATTATCGTTTAGCCCAGAGTCTGTCTATTCGATACAACATTATCCACCACCTCCACCACCACCAACTCTACCATCACCACCACCAACAACAACAACATCATCGTAATCACCACTACCACAAACGTCATCATCACGACCACCACCATCATATTCATCATCATCATCATCACCACCACCACCACCACCACCACCTCTTCCACCACCACTACCACCACCATTATCATAATCATCCCCACCACCACCATCATCACCGTCATCACCACCACAACCATCAATATCATCATCTTCATCATCACCACCACCACTACCACCACCATCATCATAATCATCCCCACCACTACCATCATCACGGCCATCACCACCACTACTACAACCACAACAACAACATCACAATAATGACCATCATCATGATCGCCATCATCATCATCATGATCATCATCATGATGATCATCATCAACATCATCAACATTATTATCATCGTAGTCATCATCATCATCATCATCATCATCATCATCCCAACTATAATCATCACCATCATAAGAATCATCACCATCAACATTGTCACTGTCACCATCAAGATTCTCACTATCACAATCATCATCAGCAGCAGCAGCAACACCATCATCATCATTATCATCATGATCACCAGCAGCAGCAGCATCATCACTATTAGTATCACCATTATCATGATCATTATCAGCAGCAACATGTCATCACCATCATCATCATCGTCATCATCATCATCATCAGCATCATCATCAGCATCATCATCGTCATCATCATCATCATCATCATCATCAACATCAGCATGATCATGATGATGTTGATGATGATGATGATGATGATCATCATCATCACCATCATCATCATCATCCCTGACAGCAGCAGCATCACCTTCAATATTACCACCGCCGTCATCGTCATCATCATCATCGTCATCATCTTCATCATCATCATCATCACCATCATCATCGCCGTCGTCGTCATCATCATCATCATCATCACCATCATCATCGTCGTCATCGTCATCATCATCATCATCATCACCATCATCACCGTCATCATCGTAATCATCGTCATCATCATCATCATCATTATCATCCCAGTATCACCATCATCATCATCGTCATCATCATCGTCGTCATCATCATCATCCTCATCCCCGACAGCAGCAGCATCACCCTCAATATTACCACCACTGTCATCATGATCATCATCATCATCATTATCGTCATCATTGCAGTGTTGTTGTTACAAACATGATTATTGATTTTGATATGCTGGTTGCATTAATATTGTTGTTATTGATGAATTTTATTTTGTTATTGTTATTGTTGTTGTTGTCGTTGTTGTTTAGCCCCCAGACCATCCCCGATTGAGCAAATCTATTATCAAATGTATTCCTTCCGTGTCCATCCCATCTGTTTATACATCTTCACTACCACCTCAACAACTATCACCATCGTCATCATCATTATGATGCTAGCCTGTGGTTTGATGGAGATTTTGCTGCTCTTTCTAGCATGCTAAGTGACAACGTAGATGTGGTTGTTGTGGTTGTTTTGGTGTCATTGCGAATTGGCAGAGTCGTTAGCGCGTCGGACAGAATGCCTTGCAGTATTCGTCTGGCTCACTGCACTCTGAGTTCAAATCCCGACGAGGTCAACTTTGCCTTTCATCCTTCCGGGGTCGATAAAATAAAGTACTAGTCAAGTACTGTGGTTGTTGGCCTTGTGCCTATGTTAGAAACAATTATTATTATTATTATTATTATTATTATTATTTGCCAATAGCACCTCAGGATTAAATTTCACACTTTTCCTGTTGTTTTTGCCCTAAAAGGGACATGATCATTTTTTTCTTTTTTTCTTGGTAATTTGGTTGAGAAACTGACACATTGTTTAGGTGAAGTTTTTTTGTCAAGAAACAATCCCTAAGGTGTTTCTCTACAGGAAATCTGCAATTTTGTAAAGATTCACTTTTTATTTAAAAAAAAAAATGGATGACAAAATTCACCATAATGTTTGTAATGAAAGGAGATAGTTAAGAGAGGAGGAAACTTCTGAATTTTTCTATTTGAAGGCAAACATTGCTGTGGTAGCCATGACAGCAAAGGATTTTGACATCATTACCACACCAGTTTCTACATCCAATTCCAAGCAGATCTGTGTGGTTTTCCAGCAGCACTTTGCTTAACTATTCGTGAGGAGTGACAGACTAGAGATGGTGAACTTCAATGCATACCTCAGCGTTTTCTGCAATTCTCGACTGAGGAGGCAGGGTGCTGTGCAAAACCGATTTCAGCAGACAAAGTCCTGGACATGTTGAGTTGCTGTGTGAGGGGCAAGTTGTTGGGATTAGATAGTCTGCCCTACAAGCTTTATTTCTCTATGCCAGACTTGTTCACTACAGTCTTGGCAGCAGACTGGAAGTATTCCCAGTTGTGTGAGCTGAGGAGTGGTGGTGCTGCTCAGAAAGGATCCGAACAAAATAACTATGCTAAACATAAAGTTCAAGATTTGGACAAAAGTGCTTGCCAAGAGGTTGGTGCTTGTCATTTATAGTGTAATCGGAGACGCAGAAATGTGTGCGATCCCTGGCATATCTATCTAGCACAGCCTCCACCTCATGCGATACATCGTAGAGTTGGTCGGGGATAGATTTGGGTTCAGTAGGGTGCTAGTCAATTTGGATCAGTCCAAAGCTTCTGACAGGGTTGAACATTGCTACCTGGTGACTGTCCTAAGAGCAGCTGGTTTCAGTCCAGTTTTCAGAGGCTGGATTGCTACAATGCACCGCAGCATCTGTTTGGTGGTCAAACTAAACGGCCACTTCTCAGAACTGTTTCGCATCGCATTCTCAGGGCGTCAACGATGCCCCCTCTCCTGTCTCTTGTATGTGTTAGCTCTGAAGCTATTGCTTCGGAGGATGGCATCCCACTTGTAGTGTGTCATAGGAGAGCCATGTATGCATATGCAGACGATCTTACTGTCATGGTGTCAAACACTTCGGATATGGTTGGCACCACACTGGAAGAGGACCAGGAGGTTACAGGAGAATGCAGTAACTGGAACAAGTCAATGCGTTTGCAACTTGGTGCCTGGAAAGGCAAGTCCATGCCAACCAGTGGTGATTTCTGTCGCTGGTCCAAAGGTTGAGTTAAGTTACTCAGGGTCTGGTTTTGACCAGACTTGCAAGTGGATAGGAACTGGGAAGAGGTTGCAGGTAGGGTAGCCAGTCTCGTTCAGAAATGGGCTGAGAGGAAGCTTTCCCTGAAAGGTTGGGTAGAAGTCGCTAACACCTACACTGGTGTTGTACTACTGCCTAACTGTCGTGACTTGTCTCAAGAAACATCTAACCCAATTGGTGTGCATGCTCTTTTGCTTCTTGTGGAAGCGGCAAGTTTCACTGGTCTGGAAATCCATCTGCTGTCAACACCCACACCATGAGGTTCTCAGGATGCTGCCACTGATAATGCTCAGGCACATGCTTAGGCTGACACACCTGCAGAAATACCTGAACAACTATGATGAAAGTGAACAGGTGTGGGCGCTGTTCATGCAACACATCTTTCCACAGCTTATCTCTTTGACTGAGCTGCAGCTATGGTTCAAGCACAGGCCAAGGTTAGGCGTTTAGCGTCTGGAATGCTGCCAGGTGCTCACTGCACTCTACTCACTGGATAATGCAGCTGGCGGAAAGAGAATACTTGCATTCTATAGAGGGTTAGTGGAGAGTATGAATGAAGATGTCCTGGGAATGACTCTGGGCATCCGACGAAAACAGTTTGAGCAGTCTCTTCTGGAGGACTTCTAGGTCGGGTATTATGCACATTGTCCGGTTCATTAACTGTTTGTGACAAGCTCTGCAGTCATGGAAATACCAACAGCCGAATCTGTCTGAGATACGTGCAGTGGCAATGAAACCGCTGTCCTGCACGTGCTCGTTCAGTATCCGTGCATTGCTGACTTTTGGGCTCATGTCGAACAGCTGCTATCACATGCAGGATGCATCTGGCTATCAATCGGGTCTGTGGTGAAAATTGAACTGCTGGTTTATTTTGACAATGAATGGTGTCTATGGTGAAAGAAGTGTGGTGGATGCGTTTAAAATGCTTGAGGATGGATTTTCCTTTCTGGTCAAGCTCTCATCAACTTCTTCAAGTACCACTTGAAAAGGAGGTGCTGCCTTCATGAAAGGTGAGTGAGAGTGGATGTGTTTCTAAGCAGGAGGAAAGAGACTGGGAGAGGGCACTTTTGGTGCTTTCGAATGTTAGGGTAATCCAGGATCTGTGGTTTCTTCAATTGTCCTTAGGTGAAGGTCCTGTTGTAAGGACATTTTAAAATGTTGTGTATTATGTATGCTTTCATTGTCATTACTTTTTTCTATTAGATTTTTCATTTGATTTCTCTGTAAACTCCCACACTTTTTGTAACCTGTCTATGTAATGTCCCCTCATCCATCAGTCACCCTTGTGGAAAAGAAATCATTATTATTATTGGGTGGTGGATTGGCTGAGTCGTTAGTCAGACAAAATGATTTGCAGTATTTGTTCTGGCTCTTTATGTTCTAAGTTCAAATCCTGCTGAAATCAACTGTGCCTCTGTCATCCTTCTGGTATTGATAAAGTACCAATCGAGTACTGAGGTCAATATAATCAACTGTTCTTTCCTTGGCCCCCTCCCCCCAAATTTCTGGCCTTATGCTTATGTTAGAAACAATTATTATTATTAGGGCAGTGGATTGGCAGATTCGTTAGAGTATCAGACAAAAGACCTTGCAGTATTTAGTACCAGCCTTTAAAGTTCTGAGTTCAAATCCCACCGGGTTCAGCTTTGCCTTTCATTCTTCCAGGGTTGATGAAATAAAGTACCAGTCAAGTACTGGGGTCTATATAATCAACTAACCCTTCCCCATCAAATTTGTGGCCTTGTGCCTATGTTAGAAGTTATCACTGTTGTTGTTGTTGTTGTGGATACACACATTTTCACAGAGCTCTGCTTAGATATTTTCTTCCAGGATTACGATATGGAAAAAAAATTATATTTTTTGTTCTTTTTACTAACAAAGGGCTTTGAAATATTTGAATGTCTACCCTGTTACCATTGGGGTAGAAAAGGAGGTTCATCTTTAGACATTTTTACTGTATACACATACTTTGACAAACCTACATTTTGCTTGGTTCAATATGGCCCCCTCTATGGGAGGGGGAGGAGCTGCTAACCACAAAAGTAGTAGCAGCAAATACGCACCCAAAGTTTTTGAAAACACATTTAAAGAAAAACAAAAAGACATTAACAAAAGAAACAATAACAGCAACTCTTCCTTTGCTAGCTGTGCAAGCCAATGGGAAATACTGGACATCAGTCAACTCCAGGTAAAGAAAGAAGCATCGAAGTGGTATGTCACAAAAGAGAGTGCCTCCTTGCCTGTGTAATTTATCCAAGAAAGGGCGAGGAGGAATGTGGCATACCTCTGTTTTCTCAAAACACTGAGGGGGGTCTTCCATATACTCTCGAAAGAAGTCGGAGGAAACTCTGTCTGGTGTGTGGCACAGTACAGATAAGTCGTGAGTGCGGAGGTGACCTGTAACATGTAGTCGGATTGGGTCTGCTTGGACATCTAGGTGCTGATGACCTCCGAAGACCACAAGGCTATCTCTGAGTTGAACTCCATTGTGGGAGCAGAGAGGAAGCCAATCAGACTGGAGGTACAGAGCAGAAGGATCAGTTGGCCAATTGTGGGTGTAAGAGCCACTTGAGGCAGTAGTAACAACAATGGCAGGTATCAGAGGTGAAGACCATGGTTGCTGCTACTGCTAGTTGCAGTCCCAAGGGTAGCCAGATTATAAGCAAAGGCAAGTAGAATTACTTCTTCCTCAGTACTTCAAGTGGCTGGCAAAGTAGGTCACTGAGAAGCAAAAGGTGTCTTCCTCCAGTACAGGGCTGGCCAGAGGCTCCAAGCAGCAGTCAGAGGCTCCAAGCAGCAGTTCTACTCGATCGTTTTGTGGCAATGGGAGATGGATATGTAGCATGTAAAAGGATGGGAAACCGTTGAGGACAGTAAAAAATGAGTGTACAAAAGAAAAATAATGGGCCTAGCCTAATAACAGTTAGGCTACTTGAAATGCCCTGAGGAAGTCTGGGTTTTATGGTTGTCCGAATCAGTAGAGAGAACTTGATGCAAATACTGAATATGCTGAAGGAGAGCAAAAGGAAGGTTGTGCTGATGGAGTAGAAGATGGGAGACAATTACACTGAACATCAAAATGGTAGACTTTAGGTGAAAACAAACACCAGAAGTCTATCGGCAGCTAAAGATAAGCTACTCAGAAGATGTACCAAAATTGAAGATGCTGACAATCAAGTTCAGTGAACCCAATTTCAGAAGGTGATTGGAGACTTCTTACTCCTGTGTGGGTGGATTGTTCAAATTTGTTTTGTGTATTCAATTTTTAACCTGTCTTAATATATTGTAATATGTTCCCCATTATATATATATATGTATATATATATGTATA
>JAOPJM010254969.1:0-12349 GCA_027124095.1 Muusoctopus leioderma | reverse complement strand
CGATTTGTGTGTAGCGAAGTGTACAAATGACACCGGTTTGGCTTTGAGTAGCGATTGTAAAATTGTGTCACCGGTTAGGCAGCGGTATAACAGTAGTGATGCGATTGGCTACTATATAAGAATAGAGCGATGCGATTGGTTAAAAATGACAGAAAAGTTAAATTTTTAAACGGTTGTAACTTTTTAATTATTAATTTATGGAAAAATTACTTGTGATTTTTGTTATTGTCATTCAAAACTACACCGATTACATCTATTAAAACATTTTCAAAGGTAATTCCTGAAAATTTTCGGACGCAACGGATGATCCACAAGATCCAAAGTGACGTAAAAATAGATAGAACATTTTACAGAGCAACATAAAAAAAGAATCAATGGGAGAGAGGGACGTAACAAGGAGAGAATGGAAAATTGGACGTAAAAAGAGAAAATTGAGGGGGTAACGTAAAAAGAAGGAATGGGAAGGGAAAACGTAAAAGGAAGAGAGTCGGCAAGTGGACGTAAACAGAGAGAATTGGAGAAGGGAAAGTAAAAGGAGAGAAGGGGAGAGGGGAAAGTAAAGGGAGAGAATCGGAGAGAAGAACGTAAAAAGAGAGAATGGGGGGACGTAAAATATGGGAGAGGTTAACGTAAAAAGAAACAATTCGAGAGGAGAACGTAAAGTGAAAAAAGAGAATGTGAGAGAGTGACGTAAAAAAAAGAACGTCCTTTTGGTGGTAATATATGTGGAGAGGCGGCGAATTGGCAGAGTCGTTAGCGTGTCGGACAGAATACCTTACGGTATTCTTTCTGTTCTACTGCGCTCTGAGTTCAAATCCCGCCGAGGTCAACTTTGCCTTTTATTCCTTCCGGGGTCGATAAAATAAAGTACCAGTCAAGTACTGAGGGTTGTTGGCCTTGTGCCTATGTTAGAAACAATATATGTGGAGAGGGAGGACCAGCTCTATGCAGCACATCGTCTTCATGGATGAACTAGCATTATATGTTTCAAATGGTCCCCAGCTTGAGGGTCTCTTCAGGATTGTCACGTAATTGAGCTAGGATATTAAAGTGACTTTTGAATGGTAAAAGACAAAATAAGTTCACAATAGAAAGAGTCAGATTGACAAGTCTTACAATTGATTTGGAACTCCACGGAAGGGAAATAATACAGAAGCTGGATAATTCTGCTTCCTACAAATAATTAGGCATACATGAAAGAAAATCTATGACTCTGAAAACTGTGTGAAAGCGAATGAAGAATTAATATTTTGCCAATGTCAAAGAAACATTAAAAATAACTTATCTAAATATCAGAAATACCATCTGTGCCATTATCATATTTGGTTCTGTAGTATTACAGTGGAATATAACACACCTGGACGTTATCGACCGTAACACTAGAAATCGTCTTTAAAAATGCATAAAATATTACCTAATAACTCGGACATCCGTCGATTTTACATCCCATGAAGTGATGTTGACTGGTGACTATTAAGTGCTAGGGATAAGTTTAAGGGGACAGTTATTAATATTGCAAACTACCGTTTCAACCTACGAGACAGCATGCTATGTTTCTTTGTTAACGATGATCATAAAAATGGCAGTAAATCGATTATTATCAATGCGTCAACAAAATACTCATAAGGAATAGGATTAGGTTTCGAACGACAAATATCTAAGCTTAAAGCAGTAGTAACAGCAGCCAGAATGATGGCACAAAAGACGACCATGTAGTTACATTGACAATATCTTCGCATACGGAATAATCCACAAATAAATTTAAAAAAACATATGAAACTTTGTCCCAGATGAACAAATTCAATCTAGAAGGGGTTTCTTGTCATAGAGACACGGGCTACCGCCACTAGATATGTTTATAAGAATATCTGCAATTCGCAAAATGTAGATGAAAAATGTAGTGTACATGGTGTATTTACTGAAACAATACACGACATTGTATCTGTGTCCTACACTATTTCTCAGGAGATATACTTGGAGTCACTATAACGCAGTGAAGCTGCTCTAGATATATAATCTACTAATCCAGTTTTAATTCATTCGATAAACATCTCAGTGTTACTCATATGAACTCCCACCTATTATAGAAAATGACCGATGTCAAATTACTATGGAACTTTAACATACAAACTATATTTCACATAATGAGTTGGATATCATTTTTCATAACAAAAACGAAATGACAAGGGTCTGTGTATTAATAATCGATATAGCAATAACAAATTAATATAATGTTGTTCAGAATCGAGCTGAAAAGTTAAGTCAGAATACTGACTTAGCTACTAAATTAAGCATCATTATGGTAGTTAAAGAATGTCTCCATTATCTCATTTGTATCTGCTACAACTAGAATGATAGACAACTACTTCAATAAAGATATCGACAAGTTATCTATGAGGATATACACAAACACCTCCAAGAAAACAGACACGCCGGGGCCTGTAAATATTGTTGGTGCATTTTTACAAAGCAATTTTTAAACATGATCATCTTTTATAAATGCTTTCCAAGATGTATCCAATTCTTTTTCTACGTAACAAAGTAAACACTTGATGTATATCCCAAACAGACGAATAATAAAACTAATAATTGTTTCTAATTTAGACACAAGGCCAAGAATCCCTATTACTTGACTGGTACTTTATTTTATCGACCCCGGAAGGATGAAAGGCAAAGTTGACCTCGGAGGGATTTGAACTCAGAGCGCAGTGAGACAGAAGGAATACCGTAAGGTATTCTGCCCGACACGCTAACGACTCTGCCAATTCGCCAATATAATATTCAGTACTTTTGAATCCGTTCATTTTGAAACTATATTCAACTTATTTTGTTGCATAAGTATAACTATATATGATTGCCTTATACTGTTTCAAACTCAATTGCTCTGATATATACACATTGACACTTCCCGTAGAACTGACGGACATACAATCCCTCCTATATATTAGATGAGAATAAATTGTAAGAAATAATTAAACCCCAGAGGATCTACAATACTCTATCTAACAGAGAAGTACCCAACCTCAAAGTTGGGAATATACTAGCTTAAGGAAAGGTAAACATAGAAGAAGAAATATAGAGCAAGAATCTTATTTTATTAAACATAATAGGATTCCTGTCAGTCGATAATTTTAATATAATTATTATAGGATTAACATATGGCAACACTTTCAAATATTTCTTCTCATTTAAATATCTGTTTCTTCTAGTAGAATATTTGAGGACGGAACACCAACATTTAAAATAACAAATAGCATTGTTACGCAGTATAAAAGCGGAGAGCATTTTTTCTATAGATAACATAAAGTTATACAGTACTCCTCAGTATAACCTACCTAATGAAGGGGTGTACTGAGAAGTCCCATTGAACAATTAAAGTATTGAAACCATTCGAAACAAACATTGATAAGCACCACAGTACAGTAAGTAATATAATAACTACCACAGCATTACTATGGAATAGTTAATCACAGATTAAAACAGTGATCCAGTCTTATGTAACAAATATTAGATTAAGAAAAGAATATTATAAGCTATGGTTGATTTTCAGACCTGAACTGAATAAAATGAGATAATCATTTGTAAACATATGCACAAGGCCACATATTTGCAGGGATGGGTTTAGTCGATCAAATTGACTCCAGTATTTGACTGGTACTAAATTTATCGAACCCGGAAGGTTGAAAGATAAAATTGATATCGGCGGGAATATAACCCAGCTCAACATTTTCAGCATAGCTAAGTGGAATCGATCAGGCATTAAATCAACGGTCAGTCTAAACAATAAAATTCGATACTATTTATTGGTTCATGATATCATAATAATTGTTTCTACCATAGGCACAAGGCCAACATCCCCAGTACTTGATACTTGACTGGTACTTTATGTCATCGACCCCGGAAGGATGAAAGGTGAAGTTGACCTCAGCGGGATTTGAACTCAGAGTGCAGTGAGACAGAACGAATACTTTCAAGGCATTCTGTCTGACGCGCTAACGACTCTTGGCACAAGGCCGGAAATTTTAGGGGAGGGGTAAGTCGATTAAATCCACACCAGTACTTGACTGGTACTTTGTATATCTACCCCGAAAAGAGGAGAAGCAGAGATGACTTCGGCGGGATTTGAACTCAGAAGTTAAAGAGTCAGAAGAAATACCACGATTGTGCCAATAATAATAATCTTCCTCTCTAGATATGACCCCATTAAGATATTAGTTTAATTAAAACCACTAATGATTACAAATGCTATGGACAAATTATAGACCATATCCTGTATACGGATGATTTACAACTAATCTACAAGAGATAATACCCAGAAGGAAAATCTACTAAAACCTATACGTGAATTCATCTGTGTTATCTAAATACCACTCTACGGAGGGGCACATCAATAACAACTGAAATTTAGACACAGGCTCTGAAATCAGTGACTTACAACACAATACCCCATACAAATACTTAGGAGAAGATGAAACCAATAGAATATAACACACAGCAATTAAAAAGAGTCCGACTAATAATTGTTTCTACCATAGGCACAAGGACAACTTGACTGGTACTTTATTTGATCGACCCCGGAATATTGAAAGGCAAAGTAAATCTCGGTGGGATTAATAGTTGTTCCTAACATAGGCACAAGGCGAACAAACCCACTCCTTGACTGGTACTTTATTTTATCGACCCCCAAAAAATGAAAGGCAAATTTGATCTCGGCAGGATTTGAACTCAGAGCGCAGTGAGCCAGAACGAATATGCAAGGCAGTCTGTCTGATGAGCTAACGACTCTGCCAATTCCGGCGGGATTAATAATGATTTCTTACATTGGCACAAGGCCAGACATTTTTTGGGGGGTGAGGGTGGGGGGGAAGTCGATTAAATAGATCCTAGTACTTAACTGATACTTTGTTTACCGATCCCTGTACATTGCAGCTATGCACCCTCTGAAAACGGGACCGAAACCGGCTACCCCGAGGACAGCTGACAAGTAACGATGGTCGACCCTATCGAAAGCTTTCGATTGATCCGAATTGATCAGAGCCCCACCGAAGCCAGATTTCTCACCCACTCTCTCTATGATGTATCGTATGAGATGGAGGTTGCCACCTCTGTCCGACATTTCAGGGATAGCTTCCTCTCAGCCCATTTCTGGGTGAGATTGGGCACCCTGCTCGTCCCCTCATCCAAGTTCCTGTCCACCTGGAGAACGAACCAGACCCCCAAACAACTTAACTACTACATCTGCCCAGCGTCCCACGATGCTGTTGGACGGCATGGACTTGCCTCTATATGCCGAGCTGCAAGCCCACCGACTTGTCCTGGTTAACTGTTGTTCCTGTCACCACCCCGTATTCCTTTAGTACGGTACCGACTACATCGATTTCCAACGTGTCCGACATCATTACGGTGACGTCGTTTGCATATGCCGACAGAGGTGTTCCGCATCCTAGTTCCAGCTGGATGCCCCTCAACACCTCTAGTTTGCGCAGTAGTGGCTCAAGAGTCAAAACATACAGACGAAATGAGGGAGGACATCTTTGACGGATCGAACGCGATACTAAACGGTTCCGATAAGTGACAATTTACTCCGTCCACCGAGCAGATGCCGCTGTATATTGCAGCTATCCAGCCTCTGAAAATGGGACCGAAACCGGCTGCCCTGAGGATACCTGCCAAGTAACCATGGTAGACTTTATCGAAAGCTTTCAATTGATCCGAATTGATCAGAGCCTCACCAAAGCCAGATTTCGTACCCATCCTCTCTATGATGTATACTGTGAGGTGGCGGTTTTCATGTATGGTTCTGTTCGGGATTGCGCATGTCTGCACTTGACCGATCAGACTGCCGACTACAAGCGCCAACCTCTTTGCTAACACCTTGGCCAAAATCTTAAACTCTGCATATTATCAATGACACCCCCCTTGTTCATGTCCTTTCTCGGCAGCTGCCAGTTGGAGTAGACGTCTGCCAGAATGTCGCCGAACATGTCTCGCATGTAAACGTAAATCTCGTAGGTTAGACCATCCAAACATGACGATTTACACCTCGCACAACCACATATCACTTCCCTTATTTCATCAGCTGTTATAGGCCTTTCGCAGTGCTCCGCATCCTCTAGCGAGAGTCACGGCAGGCCGTCGAGGTAGACATTAAAGTACACGCCTGTCTCCGGCCCACCCATCACCCTGAACAGTTGAGCAAAGCGTTGGTGGAAAGCCTCACATATCTGCTTGGAATGGAGTAGCACGCGCCAGTTCCGGTCCGCCAAAGACCGGATTGTGGCTTTGTGGTGCACCCTTGCCAAGAGGGCCGATCAAATGGCTTTCGTTCCTTCATGTCTTAGGGTACGTCCTGTAGCTCTGACAATACAGCCTTCGGGTTTCGCGTTGAAGAAATGGTCGAGGGTTATTCTCGTCGCTAGCATGTCGGTTGCGATGCCTTCCCAAATCGCTTCTTCTAAGATTCTAACTAAAACACACTCTAATCTGTTTCTCCCTATTGATTCTGTACTAGTCACCCTTTTTATGGCGCACCACCATCGGTTGTTGGCGATTACCCCCGTCAACTGTCACCTAAGTAAATCGCTAATTTGGTCTCTGTAAGCTTTGCGTGCCGGAAACGAAGTGTCTAGCTTCCTGTAACCGGGATCCTCTCTATGTGTCCTATCTAGGTCGACCGTGCAGATCACAAATTTGTAATCTGTGTATCCGACCAGTTGAAATTGTGGACACTCTACGCTATTCCTATCCGCTGACCTAACAAATACTTTATCCAGATACGATCTGCATGACCCGATGCGGTTGGTCAATGACGACAGTGGCACATTCGGGATGTCCAGCCGGTACCTGTCAGACAGCTGGAACTGTTTGAGTAAGTTTGAAAGATTTTTACACCCTCCTCTCGTCTCGCCCCACACAATCCCACCATATGTCTAAGATGCCAGTCCAGTTGCTCACTAACACTAAAGAGTGGGATGTTCCTAAGAAATATTCTAGACGCCTGAAGAAACATGTCAGCTCTGCCCCTGTCGGGGCAAAGACGGCCAGCAGTCTGAAGGCACTATCTTCGTTTCTGTCAATGTCCAGGTCCACCGACTTACCATTCAGGTCCAGGGATCCAAGCTTTCCGAAACAACACTGGCACTCCGCCTCCCAACCCAGGCCTTCTAAGAGATACGTACACCTCATAGTTGTTAAAGACGGGTGCGAGTGCGTGCGTCTCGGGAATTCTGGCCTCGCTAATGTCTACCACATCTATATCTAGTGACCTGAGTTCGTTGAGCAAGTGGCCTTGCTTCCAAGGTGACCCGAGGCCACGTAAATTTATGCTACCTACTCTGAGCAAAGCCATGTTGGATGGAAATATGGACGTGAAAGATGTCACTTACCTTGCTCCTGTGATCGGGCTCTCCGGCTAATTGTGCGTGTTTCGTCGAGTAACTCCTTGTACAGTATTTTATTAACTGTACCACGGAAAGTTCCACGTTATTGGGGAATTTTGTTTTGAGATGATTATACAAATCTTGCTAAGTTTCTATAATGAGTATGTGAGGTGGTGCGTTGTGAGACTGTCTTGTGAAGCGTTCGATTGTTTGTTCGTTTAAATAGTTGACTTTTTTTACTATTGTGTTTGCTTATTGCTGTGAAGTTTAGGTTTTTTCCGGAGATATGATGTTGGTGGTGTTGTTGTGTGTGTTGGTGTGGGTTTGAATGTTTGTGGTGTTGGTGGTGGTGGTTAAGGTGGTGGTGTGAGTGTTTGGCTAGTTGGTGGAGACCTGTCTCGCCCTAAATCCTACCGGCTTTCTACATTGGCTGGTCTTCTTTTTGGTTTTTTCGTTTTCTTCTAACGAAGAGTTTTTGCGGATGGTTAATTTCACCCTCGTTGCACGACATGTCCCAGAGGTCAGAAGTTGGGAGAGGTATGTTTTTTTTTTGGGGGGGGGGTGCTCGGTTCTGTTGTTGTTGTTGTTGTTGCTGGCTTCTGTGTGATTGCTGTTGATATGGTTGCTGGATTTGCTGCTATTGCTGCTGTTGGTTTCTGTTGTTGTTGTTGTTGTTGTTACTGCTGCTGCTGCTGATGTCGCTGCTATTGCTCTTGTTGATGTTGCTACTGGTACTATTGGTTGTTGCTGCAACTGCTGCTGTTGCTACTGTTGTTGTTGTTGCTGCTGCTGTTGTTGTAGTCTGTGGTAGTGGTCATGTTTTTGTTGCTGCTGTGGTTGTGGTGTTGGCAGTAGTGTTTCTGCCAAACCTTGACTTCGTGGGTAGAGGGCTTATAGAGGATTTCTACTACATTTATGGCATCTCAACCGTCTGGCCCCTACTATGACCTGCAACTGCGCTCCATTTGGCAGGACAATTAGGTCGGGAATCATGTCTAGGGTTTTTGGTCTTACCTAGATCAGGATCTCCAACCCAACTCATGAACAATTTTTCTTTAGATGTTCTTTTTACATCTAAAAGCGTGTCCCCACCTTCCAGGCCACGTAATTGATTACCCACCAGGGGTCTAAATTACGTGGTACTTTCGGCACCCTTACCGTCACTACAGGCTTCCCGAGGTGTGTGGATAACAGCCACAATTATTCACTCTTACACGGGACTACCGAATGTTTTTGAGCCCGTGCCTCAGTGAGGAAGGTGACTTCCACACTACCATACTGCCTGGCCCGCGTCATAAAATCTATATCATCCCAGATTGTTTTAAACCATGCTCAACCTGTATATGCGTTGAGGTTTCCATTCGTCGGATTCTAACCGACACACACCTATATACAACACCTTTTCTTGCCGTATCATTTAAAACCTGAGGAGGATCCGCCAGTAGAACTCCCCTGGACCCTCTCCGAATTAATTTTTCGGCCTCTATGAGTTTTCTATGTTTGTCCTCCATAGGTACCTGTTCCACCATGCTTGTGACTTTTGCGAAAGAGCCAGCTTTGTTGTGTATGGTTTGTGTGATGTTGTTGTTGGTGGTGCTGATGGTGGTGGGGTTTTCAGAAGTCATGGGGAATATTCCAGTGGCTGTGTGCACGGTGGCCAAACGAGTGGAAAATATATCATTGTTGTTTGAGGTTGGTGGAGCGGTGGATGAAAAACGAAGTCGACCTCGGCGAGATTTGAACTCAGAACGTAATGAGCCACAACATGGACTGTAAAGCATTTTGTCCGTCGGTCTAATGATTGCCTTGTAGTATTTGGTCACGCTCTTGGGTTGGCTGAATCGTTATACATTGCGGTATTTAGTTACGTTCTGAGTTCAAAACCCGCACAGGCCAAATTTGCCTTTCATCCATCTGGGGTCGATAAACAAAGTACCAGACAAGTACTGGGGTCGATTTAATCGACTTACTCCTCCTCTAAATTTCTGGCCTTGTGTCTATATTATAAACATTTATTATTAGTATTATTATTATTATATTGATAATGACTTTTTATAACATTGGCTCAAGGGTACACATTTGGTGTCGAATAAATCAACCGTAGTACATTTCTTGTACTTATTTACTTGACTCCGGAAATATAAGGAATAGAGTTGACACTGATTGAATTCAGAAACGGTTCCTCAAAATAATACGTGTCTTTGGAATGAAAAAAAACATATGCGGACAAATACGTAACTCAAACCACAAGGACGTACACACATGTACAACATACCATAGGTAACTGCCTAACACATTAGAATAGGACAAAAAAGAACAACAACAATAACTGAAGCAGCAACAGCAACAGCAACAACAACACAAACAAACACAACAACAACAACGACAACAACAAAACACTGAGTACACATACTCATGTAGGATTGGGTTTGCTTCTACAGTGAAAATACAAATTAAAAATAAGACAACTGAAATGATAATAGTAATAATAATATTTTAAAACAAAATATAGCGGCTGTAGAGAAGGAATAAGAAAGAAAAGAATAATATATTACAACAGATGAGATTTTCATCATCATCATCATCGTCGTCATCGTCATCGTCGTCGTCGTCGTCGTCGTCGTCGTCATCATCATCATCATCAATGGATAATAATGGTGGTCAGGCAGATGTTGGTGGTTTAGTGGTTATAATGATCTAAATTATTGCTCTGTAAAGCAGGGCAGGAGAATCACGGTTTCAATTAGGAGAAGCGGGATTACCACGGCCACTGCCAGTGAACAAGTTACATTAGTTATTTACAATATCATCTTGGGAATCTCAACTGAAATAAATCTAATCACAGTAAAATTCCTCAACGTTACCGAGCGTTTGGAATACCAATGGAATCACATTGACACATAGCAAAATAATAAAAATTGGACAAGGTAAATACATTCAAATCCCAACTATACACTGCGGGATATAGAATAAATTCATAGAGGACTAAGCCTAAAAATAATTACAGTACGTTTGGACGAGTGAATTGTTAGCTGGGCCTCAGAGATTTTGTTTTTATAATAAAACGTGTGAAAGCAGCCAATATAAAGGGAGATAACTGTAACCAGATTAATACCTCTAAGAACATGTAACTTGCTTTGCGTGCAGCATGGCCAGAAAATGAGATCTACTGGCTAAACAATAACCACTGCACTAAACATAAAATATATTTTCTGTTGTTTCACACCAACATCATGAAGGTGAGCTACTGCTGCATGTCATACGTAGCCACTATAATTATAAAACCCGATCTTAAAACCATATGATCGGATACAGTTTCTAATGTCACTATATTCAACTATCGCAATATACAAATATCCACATTTCAATAGAGATAGTATATACTATACCAGATTAGGGTACAGTTGTGCCAAGATAAAAACCAGCGAAATTTTTACTGGTGACACAAGCTTTTCGAGCATACATTTAGAACTCAGCACCATCAACGAAAATACTCCTTCCTATACTGATGATCTAAGGAAAATAGCACTACGCTATCGCAGCATTACTCTATCAAAATATATTTTGTAGATGTGATAAGAAGAAAATAAATTAAATTAATAAATTACCAATCTCCGATCATTTAATCACACAATCATATAATCTCACATTAGATAATGTAGTCCTAGAGATAAGATCTCTGAAAAAGGATGAAACGGTCACGGTTGGAAGGTCATTTGAACATATGTTTGATTAACTCATAGCTGACATGGAGTAAAACAACGGCAAGATTATACATTCTATCAACGCAATGTAAAAGAAAATCAGGAGTACGATCTTGTTTACACCGGTCGACTATCCCACCGCTGACTTTGTACCATACTTTTCACAAATACACTATAGAGCGTCGTCAATTCATGGACAGTTATGTGAAACTCGAGTATGGATGAAATTTCCAGGTACATAGGTATATATACATATACAGGCAGTCCCCGTTTTATGCCGGTGTTGCGTTCCCACAGTGGCGTCGTAAATTGAATCGACATAAAACGAACCCATTATATAATGTAAACAACAGGGGGGGGTGCATTCCACACATCCACAATATATTGTTTATATTTAATTAAACCATGTTAATATAAGTTTTTCCGACTATAATTAATGTAAAATATTTACGTACTATCATAGGCCTACTAAATTAGCATAAAATAATAAATATCAACTCCATTATTACATGCATAAAGTGTATCATGGTACTCACTGAAAAGTCCGTATCCGAAGGCAGTGGCGCAGGATGCGACTTTACTGTTCACGCTGACTGCGTCCACCGTTTATGGCTGCATTTTCGCTCAAGAAATTTTAAGTTTTTTTTTTTCGCATGTTTAATTTTTTTTAGAATATATTTTCCCTCATTTTGGCCTAAATTCTAACCTGGCGTAAATCTGAATCGTCGTCAATTGAACCGTCTTAAAACAAGGGCTGCCTGTATATACATACACACGCGCGCACATATATATACATACATACAAAGGAAGAGAGAGAGAGGGGGGGGGGAACGGCATCAGGTAGTAACTGTAATACAGAGCAACAGTAAAACAGCAGGTAAGCACTGGGGACAAATATAATTGTAGAGCTACAAGATTGAAGATTGAAGAAGAGAATGGTCAATGATTCTACAAAACCGAAACATATCCCTTTGAATGAGGTTAAACAGTATTTCATTAGAACGGAAATTTTGGTTTACAACTATGTACAGGTGTCCAACTTTAAAACTCTAACCTTATGAAGGAGGCATAAGGAAAAGAATATTAAATACAGGTTCACATACATACACACGCATCACTTCTATATATATATATATATATATATATAAAATAATAATGACAATGGATATTTAAAATCAATTTATATCACATTGATTTTAAATATCCATTGTCGTTATTATGGTATAATACTCTACATATGAATACACTATTGTTATAGTTATTTTC
>JAOPJM010254673.1:0-12354 GCA_027124095.1 Muusoctopus leioderma | reverse complement strand
ATATATGGTATGTGTGGGGTAAAGCTTAAGGAATGGTGTTGACTGTTAAGGGCTTGAAATTGGCCAACAGAGAGTTCATATATTAAGTGAAACATGCCTTGAAATCATTGGCTTAAATCCTGTGTAGTAGTACCTTTGGGATGCCATCAGATGGGGTACTTTGGAAAGGCTGAATTCTCTCAGTGGGCAGGTGGATTGACTTCGGCAGGTGTGGGTGGATGCTTGTGGTATAGATTGTATAGATGTATGTTTCTTTTGTTGTAGTATGTGATGTTGGAAGCGATTGTGTCTAGGCAAGGGTAACTCACCTTAACATTACGCGCGTTAAATAGCTTGTAGTATTTGTGTAGTCTTGGGAAGCGTTACCGAAGTAGGGATAGGAAATTCGTAGCTATTTTTCCGGAGATATCTAGATATAATGCAGGACTGTACCAGATTTCGTCTTTCTAACTGTGTTCGGTTGTTGGGGAACCTCATTGTGCGCTAACTTTTCATTAAAACCAATTCTCGCTAATGTCTCATTATTATTGAGGGCGGCTCTGTCGAAGATATCTCTGTCTGAGGATAGATTAGAGATTCTTCTATTGATACCGGCTACTAGGTTCCTAATTATTGGGATTTCTAAGAATGTACTCTGTCTCATCGTTAGCCTTTCTCTATGGGTAGTATTTGTCTCTTTTGGGGTCTAGTGTAATGTTTAAGAAGTTGACTGTGGTTACATTGGTGGTGATATTTATATTTAATCCAAACTTCTTGATGATTCCTATTAAGTTCTGCACCACCACCACCATTATGAAATGGTTTCGCAACATTGAAAATAAAGCAGGCATTCCAGTATCTTGTACTGTAACAACTTTGCTCTTCTCTTTCATCAAAAATCTTTTACATGTAAGGTAACTTAATATTTATAACCTTATTATTGCTAACTTTCTCATTCTCTCTCTCTCTCTCTCTCCCTCTCTCTCTCTCTCTCTCTATATATATATATATATATATATATATATATATATATATGTGTGAGTAGGTGTGAGTGTGTGTATGTATATATATGTATATGGGCGCAGCCATGGATCAGCATTGAAGAAGTTCATTTCATAATTATGAGGTCCTGGGTGCGTGGTTTCTCGGGCAAGTACATTCTGCCACAATTCTGGATCGGCCGAACGCTTCTGAGTAAAATTGGGGACACGGAATATGTCTGGAAACACGTCAGAGGGATTGTACCACTGTTTGAAAGAGACAGCATTGTCACACACAGTGTTACGATTATTCTGCCTGAGGTAAACGTTAGATTTACACCTGCCTCTGGAATACTTGGTCAGATACACGCCTATGCAATGATTACTTAGTTCAGTTGATCGAAATTCAGGAATATATTTACTCGTAACCGATTGAGTATGCATTTGTGTCCTTGCTCAAGGCATGTTACTTCAGGTTTCTCCAGTCCACTCAGCAGACAATGAGTACCAGGATCAGCACTACTGGTGCAGCTCTTTCTCGCCAGCTGTCACATCTCTGATGTTATGCTTGGTCAGGTGTGGTAGGGTTGAGAGGGTGCCTGTGTCTGTGTGCTCGCAACTGCACGGAGCTTAAAACCCTTTGCAAAAGTATGGTATACACTTATACCAGGCCATCCTCGAATGCGAGGGACGATTGTAGTTATATATGTACAGGCATATATATGTACGTTTTAGTCGCTGTTGGGTCAGTTTGATGTCCTATATAATCCGTCTGTTTGACACACATAACATGGACAATTATATTTAATATCATCCTATAATGGACTGATGGATAGCAATGTTGTGTGGAATTTGTTTAATTCCGTTTGTATCTTTACTTCATAATTAGCTGTGGTAGAATTAATATCTCCTCTTAGTTGATATTTGTATAATATACTGGGGTCGATTTATTCAATTTTTCTTTTCGTGTAGTCTGGCTATAATATTAGATATCAATGCTAGGTAATATCATTTTGTTCTCAATGCTTAAAATTTAAACTAATGAAATGACATTGTAGCAGGTTTTGGGACAAGCGTAGTTAAATTTACATAATGTTCATGATTTGTGTGATGTTCAATTAATAAAATTCTAGCATATGTGAAGAAAAAATATCTTGTGTCTGGAACTAGAAAATAAACATTATATCTTGCATCTCTCTTCCATCCATCTTGAATTCATCTTCACGTAATCGAATATGTAAAATAATGTACAGTGTTCCTCCATATCAGATCTGTGAGGCTCGTAGTTACGGCATATCAGTCAATTATATATTAATGATGGCATTAATTATTTTCATTCGATATATGGTTTCGTCAACAAGGAACTCGGCCACAATTTCTCTGGAAAGGATCTACTGTACCTGCAACAGATGCTACTTCATAACGACAATGCTCATTCTGGAATATTTACAGGATCAAAGTACTCTTGTTATTTCGAAAAATGTGTATTAATCTCCAGGTTACGTCTGATTCTATTTAACACTTGATGCTTCTTACCATCTGTGTTTTAAAGGCATTACTTTCTCTCGATTTCACAATCTTAAATGAATGAACATTAAATTAACCCCTAAGTATGGCATCGTGTTGTCTCTGACAGCTCTGCAGTTAGCGGTTTTAAGTAAAACAAAAACACATTTTGACGTTTTTTACAACTTAACATATATAGCATATATTTTACTGCACTCAGGGTACCAAACGCAGAGACATTGAATTGGAAACTGTTCGGTAACCAATTTCTTCGCTATGGATAAACATTGTACGGTAATTAGTCGAATAATAAAAGACGGGGGGAAAAAGATTAATGCTTTGCACACATAGATATAAGTAAGAAACTACTATGAAGTGTCAACGTAATGCATCTCACTCCCAAAACCGATGGGAATTTGAAGAACAATATATGGTTCTGGTGTTATGGTGATGTGAGAAAAACATAAAGTAATAAATGTTGGAATAGACATGAAACCTTTGAAGATAGAATGCTCAGATGATCTACTACAATTCCCAACAGCTAGGAGAAATGATGAGCATAGAATTAAATATTAATACCGAAATACATAACTGATTACGTACATCATACTTCATACAGATGTAATATAACAGGAAGACCGTAAACTGTTGTGTTAATATACTGCAAATATACTAAAGCAATTACTACTGAAGTGATGTCATGCTACAAGGCAAGCTATGCTGAAAGAATTTCTCAATATATGATTATTGAAAGAAATTATGATATCCATGCAATAGTTAATAATACATGATGGATAAAAAGGCTTGATATATGTGCGGGGATAATATATATATATATATATATATATATATCCCATTGCTTATTTTACTATTTTATAGGAATACAAATGAAAAGTACGAATACTACAATAGTGTATATAGATGTGGCATATCACTTCAAATATATATGTACATTCAATCCCACTTATCTTCTATAGAATGTATTGTTTCAAACTAAATATATGAACTAATAGATACATTTGAAATCTTAATAAATAAGACCAAACTGAAACACAGTCATGTTTGAATACAGCAATATTAAAATAATAGTGTTTACACATATATAACTAATGTATATATATATATGTATGTATTTAAATCTTCGATTGTAGACATACAAACATGTCATATTCACCTATCCCTCTGTAGATAGAAAAAAATGATGAACAGCCTTAGTCGATGTTCACCCTAATTGGGGTTTTATCAGAGGTATCTACACCATATGACAATACAAGCGAAACAAGTAGCCAACTCCTTATATACACATCAAATCTTGTAGCTTCAGAGAACTAGAGATACTAATTTGCATACCGTAAGTGTGTTAACACTTTATTTAATATCAGACATGTTAACGGTGAACTCAGTCTACACAAGTATCAAGGTATGATATAATATATGTAAATCTTCGATAGTAGACATACAAACATTTCGTATTCACCTATCTCTCTGTACATTGAAAAAATGCACACACACACACAAACACACATATATATATATATACATAAACAGAGTATACATATTGAATTGTTGCTACAGCATTGGAACATTTTAAATTTAAGGTTATTTTCGAAAGATGCAACAATGCAGAAGAACTACAAATAGTAGTTATATATATCGGGTAAAATAATCCTGAAAGACGGAAACAGGACATACCGCCTACAGGAAACGAACCAGGTATTTGTCATATTCCGGACGACCAAGGTTACAAATTCTTCCCGTTGGCGGTCTGTCATATGTACGTTTTTCAGAGGTATTTTAACCGATATACTTATAACTACTGTTTGTAGTTCATCAGCATTGTAGAATATTTCCAAAATAAATTTAATATATGTTATATATATATTGAATATATATATTATACATATATATAGTTCAATGTGTGTGTCTCTGTGTTTGTATGTTATATGTGTGTGTATTAATATATGTACACATTCTATATATTGCCTTGCAAATGAGGAGATGTTCCTAATAGAGTTTCTTGATAAATTATATATACTCATAGAGACGGTAAAAAACGACAGATAGTTTGCTGGATTTATACACGCTGGTGATGCCAAACTAGGGCCAGAATATAGAAAAACCAGCTGGGATGTCGTAAAACCCAAACACCTATGGAATTGTAAAACTCGGCACTAAACTGGTTTACCTTTGCATTTTTGTAGAACACATTCAAATTCCGAAAGCGGCTAATAGAACAAGTATATTTCCGTAATATGTTATGAGAACATTTCTATGTTCAAATTTAATACTGCACTGAATGAAACTGAATCATTCAATTTGAGATTGATTATATGATAATATTTAAAATCACTTAAATTAAATTGCACGTCGAAAATAAAGCAAGGTATACACATTGGAATATATAAAAACATCTTCGGCAGATATACCTTTGATATGGAGCTACGTTTCTAGCATAGATGTACAGATAATTATATGCACCACTCCACCATCAATAGGTAAAGAGAGGCGAGTAGACGAAGGTCAATGGTATTGTTACGTAATAGAGCCGTACTGTATCAATACAAACCGTTGTTTACCTTCTACTAAATCATATCTTAATTATCCAAGTGAAGAATAATATAAAGATGGTAATATTGGGATAAAGACACCAGCGAACTTGCTTTGCGAATAATGCACCTGAGATTGGCAGATGTATTTGCGGGTGTCACTAAACGATAAGTTTTGCTTTGATACGGCCCACATTGTCGTCGTTCCCTTCTGCATAAAATCCAATTCTAAAACAAACTTACTCATCCGCATTGTTGTTATTTCCACATCAGCTTTCCAAACCCTCCAACTTTTCCTGCAACCTGGATTCTACTCACATTCTAACGCATGATACTGACACCACTGTCCGACAACTTCTTATGACACACAGTCACATATGATTTTTTATACTTCCCTCTGTCTGAAAGCAGACGTTATACACCTGTCCTCATCCGTTCCAGCATTTGCAAAAGATGATCCTTCAATATTACACATACACTTTTTTTCTACCAATTTCATATTTTCTCTCATTCATTAAGATGACAAACTGCTTTACGCTCGAACAGTTGAAACATTTTTCTTTCCTCACGGCATAATGCAGTAACTTTGAATTTCGTTGCTCATTTCATAATCACAACAATTTATTCAATTTCCAACATAGAACAACGACTAGGTTCATCGCATTTTGCATTACCTATGAATAATATATTTATTGTGAAAAAAGTAAGCAAATTATTACTAGCAATGAGTAATATGCACAATGGTACATGGTTGAGAGTCGGTATTTAATAACGTAAAACAAAAAGCTATGAATATATTTGTATACGGAAATAACATACGGTGTTTAATAAACATATATTTAGTTGATAATGTGAAAATATAACCTGCAGAGAAGCAACAGAAGCATAAGCTGTTCCGAGTAAGTACCGCCCTACTAGTTTATACTATCATAAGGGATCTGTTTTCTCACATCTCAACACTCCGAGTTACAACGACGTTTTCCTTACACTAGAGATAATTAAAAAGAGTAGTTTACTTGTGTAAAGCGGTTTACATGATATCATAATGTGGACAACCGTGATTTAATAAAAAAATTACTAACATAGCATTACAGTCAAAGAATGTGAATAGGTAAACCAAATGAAATACGTTCAAGAAAAATGCTTTGTGATACTCTCAACATATAGCCTGTAGACAAACCAGATGAAATATCATGTAATATATTAAACTATTGAAAATGATTTCCTCATAGATAGATATATATGTAAACATATTGTGGTCATACTTTTGTTACACAGACAGCCACCGATATATATACAAACAGATGTTGTGTTCATACTTTTGTTACACATTTACCCCCGATATATATATATATATATATATATATATATATATATATATATATATATGAAGACAGAAACTTAAGGAAGATGCAAATAACTTTAATTGATGTAACAATTACATCACCCCTTACGCAGGTTTCTGTAGGTCCTTGGTCACCATTACGCAACTGACCTTGCCAAAAAACCCATCATCATCATAATGGGTCCAAAATCAGGAGCTAAAATGAAAACAAATCTCCAACTAATTTAATGTGATAGCAGTGGGGAGAGTCAAAGAGTCATTAGTTAATCGAAGTTGTTTCTAATAGTGAGGAATTGGTAAGCCACTCTCACATTCCCCAATCCAAGAGTTCATAAGGAAAGGATTCAACGTACCAGTTTAGGCTTAAAGTCTTAGTAATACGAGGAATGAACAGTTCATGATAAATTACGATGTATTCATTATCAAAAGGAAGATCGGTACAACATAGGTCGTTAGTGAAAATTTACGTGAGGAGGTAAATATATAAAAATATATAAGGTATATAATATAAAATGAAATATAAAATAAAACAATTTCAAACAATACATAGAAAAGATATATAAAAAAATATATAAAATATAAAAAATATATAAAAAATGAGAAAACTAAATTAAAAATATATATAAAAATGATAATATATGAAAAATAATATATGAAAAAATAATATATAAAAAATATAAATAAAATTAAAAAAATATAACAAATATCAAACAATATTTTTGAAATATGAAAGATTAAAAAACTAATAGAGAATATAACAAAAATACATAAAACACATAAAAATATTGCATAAGAACCGTAATATTAAAACATATAATATATGATAACTATGTGAAATAAATAAATACTATATAATGTATAATATCTTAAATAACAATATATAAAACGATATATAATATTACCTGAAAGATTTTGACCCAGAGTAATGAAGCCAGGGATATATGTGAAAATAATAATAAAAACAAATGAAAACAGCTAAATATACTGGGGGAGATATATTTGGAAAATAATACGGAAAATAGTGTTTATGTTACAATTAATGCGTGTTTTAAAAATAGGACATATGCATTTTAACTAGCATGAGGAGGCGAAACGTCTAGATACGCACACACACATACACACACACACACACACACACGCACACATATATATATATATATCTAACAAATTAGGTGCCCCAGCATGGCCGGCGTCCAATCAGTGAAACATGTAAAGGAGTAAAAGAGTGAAAGGATATATTTATACATACATTTTATATCTAGTATCTAATATATATCATACGTATGTATGCGTATATACATACACAAATTGATATATATATATATATATATATATATATATATATATACGACGGGCTTCTGCAGTTTCCGTCTACCAAATTTAATCACAAGGCATTGGTCGGCCCGAGGCTATAGTAGAAGACACTTGCCTAAGGTGCCGCGCAGTGGGACTGAACCCGAAACTACGTGGATGCGAAGCGAACTCCTTAACCAAACAGCCATGCCTGCCAACAATTTTCAATTAATTTCGAAAATAATCAAGAATTTGGAGGGATTTAGTAAAATAAATAACTTTCTCGTTAATAAGTTGATGTTTGAAATATAACTTACCTAAAATTTCTTACATAAAATTATAATGGTAGGTTTAAATCTAAATACAAACACTTTAAAACAAAATGATCTATTATCAAAGAAGCCGGTGTGGTTTCAGGTGGGTTGGTATCAAATGCGTTAGGGCTATTTAGGCCTCCAAATCGAGATGCGTATTATACACAGTAGCGTATTATACACAGTAGCGTATTATACACAGTAGCGTATTATACGCGAACATTTGCTGTATATAATGTATCACTTCACTAGTTTCAGTCATTAGACTGCGATCTTGTTGGAAGACAGCCTTCTTTAAGTCTTTTTCTAATCGATCATATCGATCATATCGACTTCAGTACTTCTTTTACAGTCTAATACTTGGTTTCTCGATCCCCATTTGCCATGTTTGAATAGTATGGTCCTAAATTATTTAGGACCATACTATTTATTACAGACACAGACACAGTACACTGTGTCCGTAATAAAGGCGGGATAGTCATGACCGGAATGCCTTTGATCATAGGTCTGCTGGATCAGGACTGACCGGGGGCTAAAAAAAAAACAACAACAATCTCTATGTATGAACTAATTGTTTTTTTGTTTTTTTTCGTTGTTGATGTTCCTTTTAAAAGCAAGACGACGACCACCACCACCAACAACAACAACAACAACAGCAGCAACAACAACAACAAAAACAACAACAGCAGCAGCAGCATCGCGGCCACTACACCCAACATCAACAAGAAAAGACAAAAGAAAACCAATAATAGCAACGGAAGTACCTGTAGCATCACCAAGAGCTTTAATTCCCTCCTCCCCGGACAAGAGAACACCAGGGAAACCCGCCACCGGGGACACCAAGAAACCCGACACCGGGGACACCAAGAAACACGACTCTCTGCCATTTCAGCCCAGCGGAACGTTTCAGGAGCTACATAGGTAGGTGGTGGGTGGTGGGTCAATTCGTTACGGACTCACACAAACACACACACACACACGGGGCTACACACACACACACGCACGCACGGGGCTACACACAAACACGCACACACGGGGCTACACGCACACGGGACTACACACACACACGCGCCCCCTACACACACACATAAGTATGCTGCTGGTCGGTTTCTGGACGGGGGTTTTGTTGTTGTTAGGGATGGTGGCAGTGAGGTCAATTAGGGAATACACACACACACACACACACAGACTCTATCTCGCTGGTTATAGTACATATTAATCCCTCACCAACGTTATCATCATTATCACCACCACTACCACCATCACCACCACTATCCTCCTCCTCCTCATCATCATTATCATCACCATGATATCAGGGTTAGGGTCCAGCATCCTGTCACGAGGTCGCAGCACATTAGAGGGAATGGCAGTTATTTGTTGCTTTCCATTTCCATGGCAACAAATCCAGGTTACCATGGAAATGGTACCGTGTGTGGTCTACAAGAACCTCGGACTTCCTCTTGGTGTTGACAGACTACGAATGTATCATCCATCCGCTAAGCTGTTGGTGTTTCAGTGTTGTACTTTCTAGAGTTATGTCCTTATAAGTATTCCATGTAGATGTTAGCAATTACTGGTGACAATGGTGAACCCATAAATATAAGTATTCCATGTAGATGTTAGCAATTACTGGTGACAATGGTGAACCCATAAATATCACATTCACTTGTTTCATTTTCAATCTGGAAGGTAACCATTCTTAAGCATGATTTTAAAATCTCTATGTGGCTGCCCAACCTGCTAGAAACAGTAACAAATTCTCCCTCATATCGTACCTTACAGTCTTTTAAAAAAAAGGGAAGGATACATTGGATGATGTAGTCTTAGGTACACTGTACCTGAAATAAAGACGGTATGATCAAGACTAGAACACCTTTGGTCATAATTTTTCTCGAATCAGAGTAGATCTGGGATTAAATAACAATCACCACCACCACCACCACCACTACCCCCCACACTCAACACAACTAATACTACAACCACCACCAACAACAACACCATATATATATACACACATATATACACACATATATATATATATATATATACACACACACACACATATATATATATATAAACTTGGAGTGAAAAATAAACAAATTGGTTATATCACATATTTTATCTCTCCGCGGGCAGAAAATGTGGGATGAATCTGATTAGTTTCTAGACTTGCTAGACCTTCATCAGAGAAAAAAATACCCATCTTCTCTCCACAGAAGAATTATCAGCTTATAGCAATTTATAGTGTATACAAACTAGGACTGAGCTAAACTTGTCTTTCTAATTTGCATAACAAAGCATGCAGTGACAATATGGATTAGTTCATTAATTAATAGTCCACTACACAGCGGTTTTTTTTCTTTTTTTTAATAATTTCACAACGAGTCTAAATTGTCTGTTTATTAAAAAGGTATACCTTACGTTTCAAATTGTCAAAAAGAAAAAGAAAAACGCCGTGTATCGCATTATTAATTCATTAATATGCGTTACCAGCGCATGCACCGTTATGCAAATTAGACAAACCAGTTTAGCTCTGTTGGAGTTTGAGTACACTATAAATAGCTAATTAGTTAATTAATCCACGTTGTGAGCGCATGCACTTTTATGCAAATTAGACAAACTAGTTTAGCTCTCTTTTCAAGCTTGCATTCACTATAACTAACTATAAGCTAATAATCTCTCCGTTGACAGAAAATTTGTATTCTTTCTCTGATGACGTTCTAACAAGACTAGAAACCAGTTTAGCTATGTCTGAGTTTCTATACACAATAAAAAGCTACAAGCTAATATTCTCTCCGTGGACAGAAAATCGGTATTTTTTTTTCTCTGATGAAAGTCTAACAAGAAATAAGACCCAGTCGGATTCCTCCCACATTTTCTGCGCACAGAGATAAACACCTGTGATGTAACCACATTGTTTGCTTTTCGCAACGAGGTTAAAATTGTATATTTATTAAGAAGGTATACCTTACATTTCAAATTAACCAAAAGAACGCTGTGCAGTGCACTAATTAATTAATTAATGAAACTATCTAATTATCTAATTATCTTTATCGTTTTTACAGACGTCAGTACATTTATATAACTGTCATTGGTGTACTCGTCATGGTTCTGATCCTACTGGTTGTATGTAAGTATACTGTTTCTACTGCTTGTGGTTGTTGTTGTTGTTGTTGTGGTGGTTGTGGTAGTTGTTGTTGTTGCGGAGGCGGTGGTTGTTGTGGTGGTGGTAGTGTTGTTGTGGTGGTTGTGGTGGTAGTAGTTGTTGTGGTGATGGTGTTTGTTGTGGAGGTGGTGATTGTTGTGGTGGTGGTAGTGTTGTTGTGATTGTGGTGGTGATTGTTGCGGTGGTTGTGGTGGTAGTTGTTGTTGTGGCACTAGTTGTGGTTGTGGAGGTGCTGATTGTTGTGGTGGTGGTAGTGTTGTTGTGGTGTTGTGGTGGTGCTAGTCTTGTTGTGGTGTTGTGGTGGTTGTGGGGGTTGCAATGGTAATTGTTGTAGTTGCAGTGGAGGTTGCTGTGGTGTTGTGGTGGTAGTTGTAGTGGTGGTGGTTGTTGTGGTGGTGGCAGTGTTAGTGCTGTGATGGTGGTGGGGGTTGTTGTGACAGTTGATGTTGATGTCTTATTTATCTAACTCTGTCCTATTTATCCCACAACAGGTCTGGTACGGGCAAAATGTAAGTATAACTTGTAAAATACCATATGGCATCTTAAACTGACCACGCCCAACAAAGTGACCACGCCCAACAAACTGACCACGCCCAACAAAGTGACCACACCCAACAAACCGACCACAGACAACAAACCGACCACGCCCAACTAACCGACCACGCCCAACAAACTGACCACAACCAACAAACTGACCACGCCCAACAGACCGAACACAACCAACAAAACTGACCACACCCAACAGACACACCACGTGATGGAAACTACGTGAATGTTTTGAAATCACGTGACCTACAAAAAACACGTCTTCTACTGGCAAATGCAAATAATAATAATAATAATAATAATAATAATAATAATAATATTGATAATGATAATGATAATGATAATAATAATAATAATAATAATAATAATAATAATAATAATAATATGATGATGAATATAAAAACTGAAAATGTTAAAGCTAAGACTCACCTTTTTCCTGTTTTATTCTGCAGGTAAACCCACCACTAAACGTAAGTAACTCATTTAACTTCCACACCAGCTAAGACAAGCTAACGTAGCGGCCTCTACATGGTCACTGGACCTGCTAGAAACAGCAGTCAAATCTCAGATATGCTGTGTCTGAATAAAAGACAGGACACACTGGATAATGTAGTCCTAGATACACTATGTATGTATATAAGACAGGACACGTGAGATAATGTAGTCCTAGATACATTTG